>JANVCC010009064.1:20001-112708 GCA_025345505.1 Todiramphus chloris collaris | reverse complement strand
TAGATGTATTTCCTATGGCATCACTGGAGACTCTCTGCCCATTTTAAGGCAGCATCTGATTTGGGCTCTGTCTGGTAACTGGCCATTACCAGACCGACCCCTTATCAGCATCTGATTTAGGCTCTGTTTGGAACTGGCCATTACCAAGCAGATCCCTTATGCTGCATTTGTTCTCCCTTCTGCAAGACTACCCGCAGAGGTTGACAAACGATACCTTTTTGGTCTTTAAACAAAAAGGGGGAATTGTGGATGCTGAAAAGCTGCTAGCAGAGGAATTTTCCTAGGTTCTCACAATATTCGGTGAGAACCCTGCCTTTCTCACTCGTGTTATGAGAAACAGTAGGACGGTTTTGTAAACTAGACTAGCACATGGTGTTTCGATAAGTTTTGTTTATGGTACATTGTAAAAATATTTTGAAATAGGTGCTGTAGGACTTTAACCAATCACCCTAGGAGATGGGTGATTACTGACCAATCGCCCTATGGGGCTGGGGTATAAAAATGGGGTTGTAAATTAATAAAGTGGCTTCTTTTGCCTGCTCTTGCTGAACTTATATGTTGCTGCGTCTCTCCGCTCCCGGCATAAACAGCGACAAAAGGAAAGGAAGGAAGATAAGAGTCAGTTGTGGTACCTACCACCACGGATCTCCGGCATCCCATCAGTCCGATGTGCTTTCAGGTCTGGTGGGAGAGCGTTCCGTCTGATGTTCGTGGCTCCTGATCTTTTATCGGGGACTGTCCTGCTTATCTGCACCTGCCACCTGGCGGTGGCACGCATGTCCAACACCGTCTCTGAGGGGCCTCAAGTGTGTTTCAGGGGTCTCCGGACACCTCGGTCTTCCAGGCCCTGGGTCTGGGCTCATGCGCAGGGGTGCGGTTGCAGCTGTCCACACTGATAAGGCACCATTTCTGACAAGCTGTGGTCCAGTTCGTGGTTTGGAGCCTGTCCCCACTGACAGAGCCAGGTTGCTTTGTCATCACCTCAGACAAACCGTCATTCAGTTTGTAGTTTGCAGTCTGTTTACACTGATACAGCAATGTTGAGGCATACACTACACCGCCCTTGTCACCGTCTCTGACACCTGTGAAGAAAAAAACCCAAAAAAACCAGACAAGTCCAGCAACAGAGCAGGGAGAGGGTCTTTCTCAAGCTGAACCAGAGTATGAATTGGAACCAGATGCAAAGCCTGATGCCCCTGCAATTGGAAAGGAACACCTAACAAAAAACAGATCGCCCAGTGTGGTCAGATGACAATGCAGCAGGTCCTTCCAAAGCAAACCCATCAGATGTGGAGTCATTGGATGCAGAGGGTACCATCAAACCCTTATCTATGAAGGAGATGAGAAATCTGAGAAAGGACTATAGCTGTCATGAAGGTGAGCCAATGACCACCTGGCTGCTCCAATACTGGGATAATGGGGCTCAGTCCATCAAAGTGGATGTCAGAGAAGCCAGACAGTTGGGATCCCTGGCCAGAGATGGAGGCATTGACCAAGACCTTACAAGAAAGAGGAACACTATCAGTCTCTGGAGAAGACTCCTGTCAGCTCTAAAATCGAGGTACTCCTTTAAGGAGACTGTGTATCAGCCCTGGAGAGATCAGTTGAAAAACTGATTGAAAAATTAGAGAGAAGGAAGAACAAATCCTATTCTTTCCCTGAGCGGACCCATGTTGAAATCATTAGGAGAAGATGCTGTTCTTCAAGACGAGGTAAACAGGTGTAAAACATGTCACGATGTACCCCGTGGTCTCTTCTCCGTGCCTTTGGAGAGAAAATGAGCAGATGGGATGGAAAACCAACCTCTGCTCTACAGGCACAAGTACTCTACTTAAAAGGTAAACCAAAGAGAAGAGAGAATTCTTCCAGAAGGGAGGCGGCTCCAGTCTGCTATGAGCAGTCCTCTGATACAAGTACATGGGCCTCAGGTCAAAACATGAGTAGGGGGAATGAAAATATGATTCCTGTAGACAATACAAATCCTGTGAACAGTGTAAAACCTGTAAACAGTGTAATTCCTGTGATCTACACATACCCTGTTAACCAGGTAAACCACGTGAACCCAGTGAACTACACAAACCCAGTTACCAATTCTGGACACTACCCTCGGAATTAGAGGGGCCCTGCCTCCAGCCAGGTGGAAGAAAGGGAATACAGAGTTTACAGGACTTTGGTATATCACCTGTAGAGATTTGGGACAAGAAACAGATGACTGTCCTGCCAAAACTTTCAGAGGAGTCTGCTGCTGTGGGGAAGATGAGATTTGAATATCAAATGATGCTAGCTGCTACATGGACTACCATGGCCTGAATGAAGTTACACCAGCGATGAGGGCTTCTATACTGGACATATTACAACTCCAGTATGAATTGCTCGGAGCAACCTGATCTAATTGAAGATGTTCCTGTATTGCAGTGGGGGTTGGGCTACATGACCTTTAAAGGTCCCATCCAACCTAAAGCATTCTATGATGCTATATAATTTGCAACTTATAACAACTTTGAGTAAGGTAAACTGTATGTGGATCAAGGGGTGGAATGTAGTGATCTTGACCAAGAGGCCATTTTACATGGAAGAGTCAGTGTTTCACAGAACAGATAACTTGAGTAGGCCCAAGCCTGTGCTGTGCTGCACAGTGTACAGCTCGGCCCTCAGGCCTGTGTCCTGCCATACAAATCCCTTGGACGCAGGATAAACTCAGCCACCTCAGTGTAACAGAGGAGCCCGCAGGCAGCTCCCATTTTGTACTGGCAATTACACTACCCGTGTGACCTTGCCTTTATCTTAAAATGCAACAAAAAGTTCTCATGAGAACATCCTTTATGAATGGCATTACTTTCTTGTAAGAAAAAATATATTAAGTCAAATAACCGAAAGGAGGAATGTCTCTCCATGGATGAGATCTGCACAGCATGATCTACACAGCATGCCATGGGAAAATACATACGGGGTCCATCCAATGCTGCATGAACACAGGGTTCCTGGTATTTGAAGGGACATAAGATTTATTCACTGTCTATATTCCTCTCATTGTTCTATCTTATTAAAAGGCATTTGTTATGAGGCCTTTCTTACTGAGATCCAGAAAGAACTCTGAACCATTTCTCCCTATCACTCCCCCTCCAGATGCAGAAGAGTTAATGCTATTTTAGCCTCAAATCTAAAACACAGCACTGAACAACACTGAACTTTCTGATGACCATTGTTCTGATATTTGTTATCCCCATTCTGAAGATGAGAAGGCCCAAAAGATCGTGTATAAAATCAGATAGGTTTTATAGCAAAGCATCATTTTTTGCTTACAGAGAGCATGATGCTGTCTTCAAAAATTACTCAATTCAAAATGTGCCATGAATTAATTTTTTTTTTGTGTATTTGTTAATATGAAAGACAATAAATATGGTCCCAGAAGCATAACATGCAAGTAGAAGTATTCAAACTTGCCTATGTCATTCAATTAATAATTAATGAAATGTGTTAACAATACACATTTTCTGAAGACTGGAAAATATGCAACAGACAGGAGGAAAAAAGGAACAAATTCTTGAAAGGTACTTGCACGATAGGACATTTAAAATAGTTTTCTTCAGTCTACAGAAATCAATGATAAAACAAAGAGAGATAAAAGGTGATATACTGACTGAAGTATACATCTCTAGAGCAGTCAGCCAATCATGAAGGCTTAGATTTTGAATAAATAACTGCAAAGAGTGTCACGGTTTAGGGTCAGGGCAGCCCCTTAGACCTATAACAGACACTCTCTGTTAACCCCCCTCCCTCCCCAGAGGGGAAGAGAAAGGGAATAAGGGAGAGAGACTTAGCGATTAGAAAAGGAATCTAGAACAGCTTTAATGAAAATGAAATTCATAATTATAAAAATGGAATATATACAAATATATACAAAACCAGTATCGAACCCAACCCCCCTGATGGTAATCACATCACCGTCACCACTGATGTTGTGCAGGCACCGGGGGAGTCCCAGACTGGGCCCCGCAGCAGACGGGAGCTGTGTTCAGGAGCTGGATTCTGGTACCGGGTTCAGGAACACGCAGATAGGATCGAAGTCAGAACAGACAGAGTCCTCCTTGGGTGCTCTGAGGAAGGAACCGAAAGAGGACCCGAGCCAAGCCAAGCAAAAGCTGGCAAAGCAGTCCAAGAGGGAAGAGAACAGCCCAGAGACCCTTCGGGTCCCTCAGCTCTAGACCAAATATGGCGTATATGGGATGGAATACCTCGCTGGTCAGTTTAGAGTCACCCGTCCTGTCCGCTCCTCCCTGAAGGTGCAGCCTTTCACTTTCTGCACCCCCCAATCTGGTACACAGGACCCAGCAGTGGCCTTGGTCTGCATACCAATCCTTGGTAGTAACTCTAAACTTAAGGTGTTATCACTGTTAGAAGCAGGCACTGTCTGTGAAAACAGGCTGCTAACTTCAGAAAGTGCAGTTAATTAGAAGAACTGAGCTGAAAAGTAAAATTACTGAACAGAATTACTTCTGTTTTCACTCAAACCAGGACATTCTACCCCTTATTCCATACCATTTACGTCATGCCCATCACTAGGTTATCATTTCTTTATATAGAAAAGTTCATTGAGTTCATGACTGTAGATTTCCATCCATTGTAACAGTCTCTCAAAGATGGAGTTCATCACAGTTCGTGTCTACAGGTTGCAGGTTCATCTCAGGAGGTTGCTGGATACCACTTGATGAGGCTAGCTCCTGTCATCACCATGATGTTATCCTGAAAGACACTTATTAAATACTGTTAATATTATGCAATTAATATACATCTTTAAATCGAGTATTCTCACCCAGGGTTAAATTTCCTTGAGGTACACATTGTACTTCACCATCTTCCATCATCACCCACCAAGTACTTCCAGGTCCTTGAGTGAAAGCAGTCCCACGAATGGGTTTGCCTTTGCCCGAAGCAGGAAATACCCACACAGTTTTCCCCAGCAGATTCCTTTCATACACCACAGGGACTTTATCCCCTTCTACTGTGTGTAATGGGTCTGACTGAGCAGGACCATCTCGATTGATGGATCCTCTGGTGTTGACTAACCAGGTGGCTTGTGCTAAATGCTTGTCCCAGTTTTTAAAGGTTCCACCCCCCATTGCTTTTAAAGTAGTTTTTAACAATCCATTGTATCGTTCAATTTTCCCAGAGGCTGGTGCATGATAGGGGATGTGATACACCCACTCGATACCATGCTCTTTGGCCCAATTGTCTATGAGATTGTTTTTGAAATGAGTCCCGTTGTCAGACTCAATTCTCTCTGGAGTACCATGTCGCCACAGGATCTGCTTTTCCAGGCCCAGGATGGTGTTCCGGGCAGTGGCGTGAGGTACAGGATGGGTTTCCAGCCAGCCAGTGGTTCCTTCCACCATTGTAAGCACATAGTGTTTACCCTGGCAGATTTGAGGCAGTGTGATGTAATCAATCTGCCAGGCCTCTCCATACTTATACTTGGACCATTGTCCCCCATACCACAAAGGTTTGAACCGTTTCGCTTGTTTGATTGCGGCGCATGTTTCACAGTCATGGATAACCTGCGCAATAGCGTCCATGGTTAAATCCACCCCTCTGTCATGTGCCAATCTGTATGTTGCATCTCTTCCCTGATGTCCTGAAGTATCATGAGCCCACCGAGCTAAAAATAGTTCACCTTTATGTTCCCTGTCTGAGTCTGTCTGGAACACTTTATCAGCCTGATCAACTTGCTGGTTGTTTTGATGTTCCTCAGTGGCTCGATGTTTAGGTACGTGGGCATCCACGTGACGGACTTTTACAACTAATTTCTCTATCCGAGCAGCAATGTCTTGCCACAGTGTGGCAGCCCAAATGGGTTTACCTCTGCACTGCCAGTTATTCTGCTTCCACTGTTTTAGCCATCCCCACAAGGCATTTGCTACCATCCATGAGTCAGTGTAGAGATAGAGAACTGGCCACTTTTCTCGCTCAGCAATATCTAAGGCCAGTTGGATGGCTTTTACCTCTGCAAACTGACTTGATTCACCTACTCCCTCAGCTGCTTCTGTTACTCGTCGTGTGGGACTCCAAACAGCAGCTTTCCACTTTACCTTCTGGCCAATCCATGATCACCTCTAAGTTTCCTGAATGACTGAGATTCCCTATTCAAGCTCTCTGTTTGATTAATGCAGCCCACTTACTCCATGTGGCATCGGTGGCATGATGAGTGGAAGGGAATTTACCCTTGAACATCCAGTTTAGGACTGGTAACCTTGGTGCTAGGAGGAGCTGTGCTTTAGTACCGATCACTTCTGAAGCATCTCGAACTCCTTCATATGCTGCCAATATTTCTTTTTCAGTTGGAATATAGTTGGCCTCAGAGCCTTTGTATCCTCAACTCCAAAATCCTAGGGGTCGACCTCGAGTTTCCCCTGGTGCTTTCTGCCAGAGGCTCCAGGTAGGACCATTATTCCCAGCTGCAGTATAGAGCACATTTTTAATGTCCTGTCCTGTTCAGACTGGACCAAGGGCTACTGCATGTACAATCTCTCGTTTGATCTGTTCAAAGGCCTGTTTTTGTTCAGGACCCCAATTAAAATTGTTTTTCTTTTGAGTCACTTCATAGAGAGGTTTTACAATCTGACTGTAACCAGGAATGTGCATTCTCCAGAAACCTACAGCACCTAAGAAGGTTTGTGTTTCTTTCTTGTTAGTTGGTGGGGACATTGCTGTTATTCTGTTAACCACATCCATCGGGATCTGGCGACGCCCATCTTGCCATTTGATTCCCAAAAACTGGATCTCTCGTGCAGGTCCCTTGACCTTGCTTCTTTTTATGGCAAAACCAGTGTCTAAAAGGATTTCAATTATTTTCTTACCTTTCTCACAAACTTCTTCTGATGTGTTACCCCACACAATGATGCCATCAATGTATTTCAGGTGTTCTGGATCTCCACCTTTCTCCAGTGCAGTATGGATCAGTCCATGGCAAATGGTAGGGCTGTGTTTCCACCCCTGGGGCAGTTGATTCCAGGTGTATTGGACACCTCTCCAGGTGAAAGCAAACTGAGGCCTACACTCTGGTGCTATTGGAATAGAGAAAAATGCATTAGCAATGTCAATGTTCGCATACCACTTAGCGGCCTTGGACTCCAGTTCATACTGGAGTTCCAACATGTCTGGCATGACAGCACTCATTGCTGGCGTAACCTCATTCAGGCCACGATAGTCCACTGTTAATCTCCATTCCCCATTAGATTTCCGCACCGGCCATATAGGACTGTTAAAGGGTGAGCGAGTTTTGCTGACCACCCCTTGACTCTCTAGTTGACAGATCAGCTTCTGGATAGGAGCTAAAGTGTCTCGGTTGGTGCGATATTGTCGTCAATGCACTGTTCCAGTAGCAATTGGTACCTTTTGATCCTCAACTCTCATCTTACCCACAGTGGCAGACTCCTCTGAAAGGTTAGGCAGGACAGTCAGCTGTTTCTTGTCCTCAGTCTCTACAGCTGCTATACCAAAGACCCATCGATACCCTTTTGGGTCCTTATAATACCCTTTCTTGAGGAAGTCTATGCCAAGGATGCACGGAGCATCTGGACCAGTCACTATATGGTGCTTTTCCCATTTATTCCCAGTTAGACTCACTTCAGCATCTACTACAGTCAATTCTTGAGATCCTCCTGTTATTCCAGTAATGGTAACAGATTCAGTCCCTTTATGATTCGATGGCAATAGGGTGCACCGTGCACCAGTATCTACAAGGGCTTTATAGTTTTGTGGTTCTAACGTGCCAGGCCATCGAATCCACACAGTCCAATAAACTCTGTTGTCCCTCTCCTCCACCTGGCTGGAGGCAGGGCCCCTCTAATTCCGAGGGTATTGTCCATAATTAGTAACTGGGTTTGTAAAGTTCACTGGGTTTACATAGTTCATCTGGTTAACAGGGTACATGGAGGTCATAGGAATTACACCATTGACAGGATTTGCATTATTTACAGGATTTACACTATTTACAGGATTGGTATTGATTACAGGAGTCACATTTTCATTCCCCCTACTCACGTATTGACCTGAGGCCCATGTAGTTGGACCAAAGGACTGCTCATAGCGGACTAGAGCAGCCTCCCTTCTGGAAGAATTCTCGCTTCTCTTTGTTTTACCTTGTAAGTAGAGTACTCATGCCTGTAGAGCAGTGGTAGGTTTTCCATCCCATCTGCTCATTTTCTCTCCAAAGGCACGGAGAAGAGACCACAGGGTACGTTGTGACATGTATTGTTCCTGTTTAGCTGGTCTCGAAGAAGAGCGCATTCTCCTAGTAGCTTCAACACGGGTCCACTGAGGGGATGAATAAGATCTTTTCTCCCTTCTCTCTATTTTTGCAACCAGGTTTTTAACTGATCTCTCCAGGGCTGATACACGGACATGTAGAGGACCAGAGACATTGTCTTCACACTGTCGTGCTCTCTTGGCCACTTCTGTCACAGTCGGTACCTCTTCATCGTCTGTTCCCCAGACCAATGTTGACAATGTGTGGGAATACGCTGGTGGGGCACTCCGCACAAACTTCTGCAAGATGGGTCGCTGGCATGGGATTGCATCAGGGTTCACTATTTCCCTATCACCATAGATCACCTGTCGCACAGCTAACTCTCTCAAGTGCTTAATACCTTTCTCCATGGTGGTCCATTTGCTTGGACGGCAATCGATGTCCTCCTTATAGGGGTACCTGGATTTCACAGCTGACAAGAGTCTTCTCCAGAGACTGATAGTGTTGCTCTTTCTTGCAAGCTCTTGATCAATGCCTCCATCTCTGGCCAGGAATCCCAGCTGCCTGGCTTCTCTGCCATTCAGTTTGATGGTGTGGGCACCATTATCCCAGCATCGGAGTAGCCAAGTGATCAGTGGCTCACCTTCATGATGGCTATAGTCCTTTCTCAGATTTCTCATCTCCTTCATAGGTAAAGATTTGTTGGTACCCTCTGCATCTGATGACTCCACATCTGATGGGTTTGCTTTAGAAGGACCTGCTCCACTGTCGTCTGACCACACTGGGCGATCTGTTTTTGTTAGGTGTTTCTTTTCAGTTGCAGTGGCATCAGGCTTTGCATCTGGTTCTGACTCATACTCAGATTCAGCTTGAGAAGGACCATCTCCCTGATCTGTTGCTGGACTTGGCTGTTTTGTTTGTTTTCTTTTCTTCACAGGAGCAACTTGTGCAGGTGCAGTTTGAGTGGGAGTGGTCACAGTAGCTGTCGGTGTAGCTGCCGGCTTTGCTGCTGGAGCTGGAACAGCTCCAGTGCTTGTTGTGGGAGTTGGAGCAGCAGCAGCTCTTGTTTTGAGAACAGGAGGAGCAGTAGCAGCAGGGCTCGTTGGGGGGGCCTGTGGAGACTGAACAGTTGCAGCATGTTTCCTGCGTACAGAGCGTGAATGTCGCAGGGAAGCAGCACGCAATCTACGTTTTTTGGTGGCTACTTGACCTGTGTTACTGCACTGATGACTAATCTGACACCACACAGTAAAGATATTCAAAATTAATAGCAGTAATATGATCTTTTGGTAAAACCATGTCCAGAATCCTCATTACTTGGAGTTCTAAACTCCGGTGTCGTCATATTAACATAGTGTGGGCCAGTATAAATTCCTGAGATAAAACCAAAAGTATTCCTACTAATAAAATCCACTATGTAATTCCCGTAGTACCAAGACGCACTCACTGCCCAATTCAGTGCAACATAAATCAGAGATAAACACCACAGGAAAGCAGAGGCTTTCACCCAGTGCCCAAGCCCGAGAGCTTTCAGATAAACGGTGAGAACAAGCAAAGAGTAACATAACGCGTATGGCACGTAAGGGAACAGTACAGTATTTAACTCTGAAAGAAATGCTAAAAAGAGATGAACGGGCACTGCTCTCAGAAACGACATCATTTAGGCAGTCTGTTTTAGTTTCTAGTTCTTAACGACACTCAGAAAAAAAAGGTGATACTCTCTGAAGCAAGTGAAACGGAATTTGAACTGTTCAGCCAATCTATCAGAGCTCTGATCGTGCCCCACGTTGGGTGCCAATAAATCTGTCACGGTTTAGGGTCAGGGCAGCCCCTTAGACCTATAACAGACACTCTCTGTTAACCCCCCTCCCTCCCCAGAGGGGAAGAGAAAGGGAATAAGGGAGAGAGACTTAGCGATTAGAAAAGGAAACTAGAACAGCTTTAATGAAAATGAAATTAATTATAAAAATGGAATATATACAAATATATACAAAACCAGTATCGAACCCAACCCCCCTGATGGTAATTACATCACCGTCACCACTGATGTTGTGCAGGCACCGGGGGAGTCCCAGACTGGGCCCCGCAGCAGATGGGAGCTGTGTTCGGGAGCTGTGTTCAGGAGCTGGATTCTGGTACCGGGTTCAGGAACACGCAGAGTTAAAAACAAAAGAGTTAAAGCTTTTCTAAAGAAGACTTTAGATAAGGCAACGTTGACTACATTTTTACTCTCTCCTAAAAATTATTGTCTAAATTTGTTGTTTAGTAAACCAACTGAGTGTCTTTGCATTCATGACTGTTTTAATTCCTATGTAGTAAAACTGTAACAGTTGTCAATAAATCAACTGAAAAGATAAAGAATGGGAACATCATGTTACAAGAACTTCTAGTGACATGACAAATAGATGGCTCTTTGCATTGTCTGACACTCAAAAGATGGTAGTAATGATGCTTCCATTATTTTCCAACAACTCTAGGACATACTATGAAAGTCATGCATTTTGCTTCATAATATACAGCTTGCATCAATTCAACTAATATTCTAGAAGCACATTTTCCTTGAGAAAACAATGGCATCAGTAGACTTCAAGAAACACTGAATAGTTTCTAGTGTCCAACAGTCAGTTTTTCAAAAAAGTAAATTACTTTGGAGTGCCTTCAATGGCTGTACTGGAGAGGTACAATTTTAATATTTAATATATATCCTTCCTATACTTTTTTATATGCTGATGGATCAGATCATCCTGAGTACCATCACACAGTACATGCAGGACAAACAGATGATCAGGCCCAGTCAGCATGGGTTTATGAAGGGCAGGTCCTGCTTGACTAAACTGATCTCCTTCTACAAAATGGTCACCTGCTTAGTGGATGAAGGAAAGGCTGTGAACGTTGTCTATCTGGACTTTAGTAAAGTCTTTAACACCATCAAAGCATTCTGGAGAAACTGGTTGCTCATGGCCTGGATGCGTGTACACTTTCCTGGGTAAAAAACAGTCTGGAGAGCTGGGCCTAAAGTGTGGTGGTAAATGGAGTTAAATATAGTTGGCAGCCCGTCATGAATGGTGTCCCCCAGGACTCAGTACTGGGGCCAGTCCTGTTTAATATCTTTATCAATGACCTGGATGAGGGGATCAAGTGCACCCTTACTAAGTTTGCAGACAACACCAAGGTGGGTGGAAGTGTCAATCTGATTGAGATTAGGGAGGCTCTGCAGGGGGACCTAGACAGACTAGATCGATGGGCCAAGACAAATTGTATAAGTTTCAATAAGGCCAAATGCTGAGTTCTGCACTTTGGCCACAACAGGGCTACAGGCTTAGGGAGAAGTGGCTGGAAAGCTGCTCAGCAAGGAGGTACCTGGGGGTGTTGAGTAATAGCCAGCTGAACATGAGCCAGCAGTGTGCCCGAGTGGCCAAGAAAGCCAATGGCATCCTGGCCTGTATCAGGAATAGTGTAGCCAGTAGGACCAGGGAAGTGATTTTACCCCTGTACTTGGTACTGGTGAGGCCACTGTACTGTGTTCAGTTTTGGGCCCCTCACTACAAGAAGGATACTGAGGTGCTGGACTGTGTCCAAAGAAAGGCAACAAAGCTGGTGAAGGGCCTAAAGCACGTCTTATGATGAGTGTCTGAGGGAACTGGGGTTATTTATCCTGGAGAAAAGGAGACTTTATTGCCTATGGAGGGGAGATCTTACCACTCTCTACAACTACCTGAAAGGTTGTAGAGAGGTGGGTGTCAGTCTGTTCTCCCAAGTAACAAGTAAAAGAACATGAGGAAATGGCCTTAAATTGCACCAAGGGAAGTTTAGATTGAATATTACAGAATCACAGAATCACAGAATCATTTAGGTTGGAAAAGACCCTTAGGATCATCATGTCCAACCATTAGCCCTACTCTACAAGTTCACCCCTAGACCATATCCCCCAACACCACATCTAAGTGATGCTTAAACACATAGGAAGAATTTCTTTACTGAATGGGTTATCAGGCATTGGAACAGCTTGCCCAGGGAAGTGGTTGTGTCCCCATCCCTGGAGACATTTAAGAGTCATGTAGACATAGTGCTTAGGGATATGATTTAGTCGAGGTCTTGTCAGTGTTAGGTTAATGATCGGACTAGATCAATCTAGGAAATTTTGTGATTCTGTGATAAAGAAGCAAGGATATGCAAAGTGAGGTTGTACAAAGTGGTTTTTATCTTCTTTGTCTATCTTTGATCTCATGATCAGAAACCAAGATCTTATTGTTGATCTTAATTTAGTAAGAACCAAATACTGTAAATATAAAAGATTTCAAGAAAAGAATACATGAGTGAGTACTGTTTCTGTTATTCCAGTGCACACAATTCAGTAAATTTTTATCATGTTAATGACATATCACTAAAGAAATTTGACATTATTTTTGTGTTTGCAATTGATAGGAAGCAGTGTTTTTCCACTATTTTGCTGAAAAAAAATAGGGTTATTGATAATGTGTTTTAATTATATCAGTACTTTACAGCTAAAGATGCTGCAAATGTCTTAGAAATAATTTATGTAATTTACTTAATTGGTAGTTGTTTCTATTATGACTGCTTTACCCCTACTTCCTAGGTTATCTGCCAGTGTAAGAACAAAAAAACAGGGCTAGCTATGAAAAATAAAAAGAGCTCATGGGCATGACTGTAGCTGCAAAGAAATATCGAATGAAGGTCCTCTGAGATAGAAGAAGCCAGAGTGTAGTGTCCTCACAGACAGAATTGTGGTGGACTGACCTTGCCTGGATGCCAGGTGCCCGCCAAGCTGCTCTATCACTCCCCCTCCTCAATGGGAAAGGGGAGAGAAAATATAACAAAAGGCTCATGGGTTGAGATAAGGACAGGGAGAGCACTCATCAATTACCATCATGAGCAAAAAAGTCTTGACTTGGGGAAATTCATTTAATTTATTGCCAATCAAAACTCAGTGTAGGGTAATAAGAAATAAAAACAAATCTTAAAACACCTTCCCCCCATCCCTCCCTTCTTCCTTGGCTCAACTTTACTCCAGAATTTTCTACAACCTCCCCACCCCCAAGTGCAATGAAGGGACAGGGAATGAGGGTTGCAGTTGATTCATCATACATTGTCTCTGTCACTCCTTCCTCCTCATACTCTTCCTCTGCTCTAGTGTGGGGTTCCTCCCATGGGAGACAGTCCTCCATGAACTTCTCCAACATGACTCCTTACAACAAGATGCATTTCTTCACAACTTCTACAGCATGGGTCCTTTCTATGGGGTGTAGTCCTTCAGGAATGGACTGCTCCAGAGTGGGTACCCTGTGGAGTCACAAGTTGTCAAGGTTTAGGGTCAGGGAAACCCCTTAGACCTATAACAGATGCTCTCTGTTAACCCCCATCCCTCCCCAAAGGGGAAGAGAAAGGGAATAAGGGAGAGAGACTTAGCCATTAGAAAAGGAAACTAGAACAGCTTTAATAAAAAAAATAATAATAATTAAAATGGAAGATATACAAATATATACAAAACCAGTATCGAACCCAACCCCCTGATGGTAATTACATCACCGTCACCACTGATGTTGTGCAGGCACCGGGGGAGTCCCAGACTGGGCCCCACAGCAGACGGGAGCTGTGTTCAGGAGCTGGATTCTGGTACCGGATTCAGGAACAGATCAATCAGGATCGAAGGCAGAATGGACAGAGTCCTCCTTGGATGCTCTGAGGAAGAAACCAGAAGAGGACCCAAGCCAAGCTGAGCCACACTGGCAAAGCAGGTTGAGGGATGAGACCCTTGAGATCCCTCAGCTTTATAGCGAATATAACATATATGGGATGGAATAACTCGTCGGTCAGTTTAAGGTCACCTGTCCTGGCCAGTTCTCCCTGCAGTTGCAGCCTTTTACTTTCTGCACCCCCCAATGTGGTACACAAGATCCAGCAGTGGCCTTGGTCTGCATACCAATCCTTGGTAGTTACTCTAAACATGGCGTGTTATCACTGCCAGAAGCAGACACTGTCTGTGAAAACATGCTGCTAAATTCAGAAAGTGCAGTTAGTTAGAAGAACTGAGCTGAAAAGTAAAATCATTGAACAGAATTAGTTCTGTTCTCATTCTCTCATTCAAACCAGGACATTTATAAATACCTGGAAAACTTTGGTATGGTCAAAACTAGATCTAAGAATGGGGGAGAGAGGTTGCTCCAAGCCCTATAATAGCATAACATTTAGTATTTAACATTTCCCTCTAGTGCTGTAAACACAGCAGGGGAAAAAAAAAAACAACAAAAAAGCCCTAAAAGTTATTTTCTGACATTTTTATCTTACTCTTTCAAAAGCCTATAACTCAGAGAATGGACTACTAATTCTTGTTTAATCTGTTAAGATTGAAGTAACTAATATTGTGAATCCAGCCTCTTTCCTTAGAGTACAGACATCTGAACCACTGGTACCTGACTGACTGAGGACCATGGAAACAGTATATTGCAGCAGATCACATCAGAGGAGCCACTGGAAGATGCAGAAGAATCACAAACAGAAGCAGTTTCATAACCGTACGGCTGGATATGCAGTAACAACAACAGACAAGGTAATCAAGTCTCAACCACTACCTGATGGGACAGTGGGCCAAAAGGCTGAAATCATTGCTCTCACTAGAGCCCTGGAACTAGCAAAAGGAAGAAAGATAAACATATGGACAGATTCCAAATATGCCTTTGGAGTTGTCCATGCTTACGGAGCTATTTGGAAGGAGAGAGGCTTGCTGTTCACTCAAGGAGAACAAATTAAACATGCGGAAGAAATACTCTGCCTATTGGAAGCTATCCAGCTACCAGATAAGGCTGCCATTATGAATTGTCGTGGGCGCCTAAAGGGTAACACTGATCCAGAGAAAGGTAACACACTGACTGACTATGAGGCTAAAAAGTCTGTAGAAAGAACACAAGAAAAGCAAATTTTGATCTTAATTCCAGATAATAGGAATATAAACCTAGGTAGGCAAGGAAACATTGAATATTCTAACTCGGACTACAAATTGATAAAAGAATTGGGGGGGATGAGTTCTCTCTGGAGGTTGGTCTCAGTTAGAGGATGACAGGATAATATTCCCTGCCAAATTAGTATGGGGAGTTGTGAGGGAGGAACATAACAAGCCTCACTGGGGAGCAGATCCATTACATAAATTTCTGAATCACAGATCGGTCAGAAAGAATTTATATGCAACAGACAGGCAGGTAACACAACAATGTGAAATATGTTTGAAAATAATCCCACTATTAGTAATTGAATACAGTTGGGACAGATTGGAAAGGGGAATGCTCTGGGGGACCACTGGCAGATTGATTTTTCTGAGCTACACAGAAAAGGGGGGTATAAGCATTTACTGGTATTACCTTTTCTGAATGGCCAGAAGCATTCCCTTGTCAAACAAATAAAACTAGAGAAGTTTCAAAGGCCTTGATACATGAAATAATGCCAAGATTTGGGGTACCTTCTGTAATGTCCTTGGATCGGGGGAAACATTTTACTGCTGAAATTATACAACAGATTAGAAAAACATTAGGAATTGATTGTCAGTTGCATACTTCTAATAGACCACAAGCAAGTGGACAGGTAGAGAAAATTAATCATCTAATTAAACAGCAAATTGCTAAAATTTGTCATGAAACCAATACATATTGGTACCAGGCATTACCTTTGGCCCTGATAAGAATACGAACCAAGCCATGGGCCAAAGAAGGCTTACGTCCTGTTGAAATTTTATATGCAGACCATACTACATGCAATATCAAGGAGAAGTCTTGAACCAGGTGGGAGAACAATATTTGACACAATACATAATAGGTCTAAGTAAACAGACAGAATTGTGTAATAGACAGAAGTGTGTAATAGACACCAGGGCAAGAGGACTACATAATCCCATTCATCCTTTTAACCCTGGGGACTGGGTATATGTTAAGAATTTTTCAGGAGACCCCCTTCGGGAAAAGGGGAATGGACCTTAGCAGATGCTGCTGACCACCTTCACTGCAGTTAAAATCAAGGAGAGACGTGCCTGGACCCAGTACTCTTGAGTGAAGAGGGCTCCAAATAAGTAGTGGACATCTGAACCTGCAGGACAACTTCAGTTAAAATTGCAGAGGGAGTGAAGTTGGAATCAGATATTTTATGATTGTGTTAATCATTGTAAATATTGCTGTTGCTTGGGACAGGAACATACATTTTGAAACTATCTGAATGCTAACTAATGCTACTAAAGACTGCTGGATTTGGACTGCCTTACCTAAGGGAGACATGAGGCTGCCTCTACACAGGGTGGCCTCAACTCATTGGAACTATGATAACAATACCTGGACAGAATTTTGGAAAAGGCCTGATGGAGGTTATTGTTCTCCTGATAATTCAAGCTATGGCTTTGTCCCAAAATTCAATTTACAAATATTGGAGGATATCAAAACTCAGTTTCTGGTTAGCAATAATAATTGTAATTGGAGGAATAGATCAAACAATTGCCTTTGCTCCCCATAGATATGTTTCAATTGTAATAACTGTACTTGCAATGATGGATAAATCAGACTACAGTGAAAGCAA
The DNA here is from genome assembly GCA_025345505.1 of Todiramphus chloris collaris. Classification (NCBI taxonomy): domain Eukaryota; kingdom Metazoa; phylum Chordata; class Aves; order Coraciiformes; family Alcedinidae; genus Todiramphus; species Todiramphus chloris. Next base: position 95,892 of record JANVCC010009064.1, on the reverse strand, counting down.
GCACATGGAATCTGACAGGGTTGAACGTCACGTACATAGATTTTTGTAATCACACACAATTGCAAACTTATGCAAGATGAGGTTGGGACATAATGGGAAATCGGTCTTATCAGTACGGATGGCACAGTGTGGCCACCAGCGGGCCTTGTAGGCTACCCAATGGGTATTGATGGTTGTGCAGAGACAGCATTAGTAGGAAGCAGCTCCCTGCAGGATGGAAGGGAATGTGTACACTTGGGCACTTAATCCCCCTGGATAAGATCTAAATGGGAAGAGAATCCCTTAGAAAAAAGGGGAATGGGTTTCCATAGTTTTGTGAGGTGGTTTTTCCCTTGGTTAGGGGTCAGTGAACTCGAGAAAGCTATAGTGAATATTTCAGCCACTCTGGATGACGTATTTAACATTACTACAGATGCCATCCGTGGTCTTCAGACAGAGGTAAATTAATTTTTAAAAGTAGTTTTACAGAATAGAATGGCACTGGACTTATTAACCCTGAAGGAAGGAGGGGTTTGTACAATTATCAATCAGAGTTGTTGTGAATATGTAAACCAGGAGAGCAGAATCAAGGAAGATTTGGGTAAATTCAGGAAGAAAACTCGAGGCTTTTTCATGAAGTCAGTAGAGATGATACTAGTTGGGGATTCAGGGAACTCTGGGAAAGATTGACTTCTTGGCTTCCAAACTTAGCTTGGTTGAGACAAATCTTTGCATTCATAGTAGGATTTCCTATTTTGGTTGCTTTAACTTGTATAATTCAATGTACCCTTTGGTGTTGCAAGAAAGATTTAGATAATTATGAAGACTGGAAACACAATAGAATTAAACACCAGGTAGAAACTGGAAAATATTTTTAAAAGACGTTAATCAATAATGGAGTTCTATAATCATAGTGAAAGAATTTGTGCTGTACATAGAAAAGGGGGGAATTGAAGGCAGGATACAGGATATCTGGTAGAGTTTTACTAATCTTTGAACAAGCAACAACAATTAGACAAAACAAAGAAACAAACAAACAAAAATATTTTAAGAATAAAAAAAATATTTTTTCATACATTTTGGAAAGAGTAATCACAAGGAAAGAAGAAGAATGTTGGTGTGGGAGGTAGGGACCTTGCAGCAGAAACAAGATCCCTGGTTATAAATCATAAATAACAGCTTTAAAATAGCTGACATCTGAAATAACTGCTGCTGTTCTCTGCTAATATCACAAACATACTATTTTACTCTCAATAGCAGTAAAACTGTCACTGAGAGGGGCCTGTTACATTTTGCATAGTTAATCTCAGCCCATTAATACATATTTATTGCCCTTCCCTTTAAGGATTAGTTTTCCTTATGATTGCTGATCAAAGCAGGAATAGGTGATCAGTGACAAAAACAATGGGTGAGGGGAATTTACCCAAGAAGTTTTGTTAAAGAGTTCCATTGTGGAAGAACAGTGACCACAGATTATAAACTAAATATCTCTAATGTATGGAGAGATTAATCTTCAAATTTTCACCTCTTTGTGTGGGGATGATTTGGCCTGGGGATTTGACTAGCAAATTTTCATTGTGAGACATCTCCTGGCATTGCTTTTCCAAACCTGATTCTGTCCTAACTGTAATGGGTGGAAAATCGATGCAGGGGGGTGTGGTGGTCGGTATCACTTTATAAATTAAGGTTACACTAAAGCCCTGTGCTCAGAAATTGTCTGGGATGTTACAGAATTTACAGGATTATAGGACAAACTATATTAAATTGACCCTTTGAGTTTTTAGTGATTACCTTTAAAGAGTTGCCCGGTCAAGGGTTTCAACTTCTCTTTTGAGTCACATCTTTTTTAATTGCTGTACAAGATTTTGAGAGCTACATTCAACTGGTTACTTAACCTCACTTTTTCACAAAAATGTCAACAAATTGTGTACTGCCTTTGCAATAAATCCTGCCCTTGCCATAAGCAGGCACTAGCTGGTGAAAGCATTCTCTGAGATAAGCTGATTCTCTGGAAACATATCGCTAGTTAAATGGGGTGCATATAGCCAGGCTCAAGAAATTCTGGAATGAACGGGACCTATATAGGTTCCCCTTTGGGCTGGGGCTGGCTCCTAAGAATAACTTTCCAACGAAGGGCAGGGATGGGAAAGAAGGCTGATGGCAGATGACCTTCCCCAGCCTCGGCCAAGTGCTCCCCTCCCTTTGGATGTCCCCAGCCGCCTGGATATCTCAGCTCACCACTGCATCGAGGCAAAGCACGCCGAGAGGGAGAAGACCCCAGAGCTCGGGGAGAGAAGGTGTGGGGCTGGCTGAGAGCAAACGTCCTCCCAGTCCTCCCGAGGGCGACTGACCCCAGCGAATGTTTGAGGAAAATATAAATTTCAGTTCTTGTTCACATCAAAATTCAATCCTATCGCAGCTGCCCTTGAAGCGTGGGCTGAAATGATCCCACACAACCTTTCTAGCACGCAAGGCTTCAGCAGTGCTTGCTGTCCAGACCGCCAAAATGATCCGATCTCAGGGCCCCGTTGTTCTGCGGGGCACTGACCACCTCTAACTCCGTGCCCACGTTAAAGTCTGACAGATCTCGCCACTCTAAATCAGTGCACACAAAAACTCCTGTGCCAGCAGTTCCCGATTTCCTAATATCACTTGTCCTGGGAGGGGAATTAAAAACAACTTACACTGCAATTGTGCGCGCGCAGGAAGGCAGGCAGGCACACCCAGCCGCCCTCTGCGTACACCGCCTTTCTTGCCCTGACCCGAGCGGGGAGACCTCCTTTGCCTGTACTTCAGTGCAAGCTTAGTTTCTCTGATGAAGACCGACAGCTGCAGAGTAAATACAGCAGATATTGCTTAGCTCCTGTAGCTATGGGAGCCTGGGAGCCGTGTGCTGCAGTGCACGACGGGTGCAGCATCTGCAAACTAGGTGGCTGGCGGTCTTCTCACTTCACTGTGTACCGCGGAAAATCCGCGCTCTCACGCGGGACCTCTGCGAAAGTCCCAGGGGGAGTATGAGTGAACGGTATATCTCTGCCCTGACTGATGGAAACTCTGCTTGCATTAAACAGAAGATAAAAGACAATAAGAAGCGAGAAAGCTGCCCTTTCCTCTGCTCTGGGAGATTTTCCACATTTCTATTTCACGTCCTTCCCTACGTTTCTTTGCATCATATGTCAGTTTCTTCATTGTCTCTGCAACTGCATTTGGTTCCGGACAGTGATCCCTTTCGTCTTGGTTTAATTTCCTCGTAGATAAATTCTCTAAATGCTTTTGTTCCCATTCCTTACTCATCGGATCGCCCCTTTTACCCTATGTTGCCAAGGGCTCCTCTCCGCTCTTCAGGTGCAGCCATGCCAGGGTGCGGCAAGGGTGCTCCTCAAGCCGAGCCAGCAACCGCGCCTCTTCGCACAATATCCGTCCTACTCCAGGCAAGTACTTATGTCAGCAGTCAGATGAGGGATGTTGATAGCATGATTTCCAAGTTTCTTCCTTTTTTATACTTCTTAGCTTTGAATTTTTGCTGCACCAGTAAGAGTCCGAGGGATCTGAATGAATCTCATCCATGGGAAGTACGTCTGCTTCATGCCCCTCTTTTGTTCTTATTTTTATATATTCCCGATGGCTTTTTCTGAAGTTTCTGGTAACTCTTAAGAACCAGAATGCCTCCTTTAGTTAACATTTTGAGTTATTTCGATTCCCCCCCCCCCCCCCCAGAATATTAACATTGACGAATGCTTTTTGGGGTTTTCCCCTGTGTTATCTATATTGCTTTAGTGTTGTGGGGTTTTTTTTCTCTGCCTTTTCTGATATTTATTCCACATATTTATTTATTATGAAGCTACAACACTTAAAACAGTGGGCAAAAAGATGTAAATCTGGGTTATTTGTACAAAGTTTGATATTTAGAAAGAGGTGGTAATTAGGCTTATCTTTAAACGAAATAGTAATTTTTAACTTTGTTCCTCAGCTGCCTTTGTGAAACAATATGAAAAGGGAGAAGAAATGCCGCTATATTTACATATCCAAAGAACCGTTAATACCAGCTTCTTATGGTTTTTTTTTTTGAGTCATTTAGTCATTTCGCTGTTCCTGTCTAGGTCCTAGTGATACACGGAAAAACTCCACTACTAGAATAAGTAGTAAAGTAGGTATGTTTATTCCAGCGCTGGGACACATGGAGGATAATTCCTCCAAAGTCATGCGTGCCCCCAGCTGCTTTCAACTTAATATATATTGGGTTACACGTTCCATATTCATTAAGTTTCACAATAGGCCTATACATATTCATTACCTAGCCCCGCCCAGCCTCGCTTCATATTGGTCATATGACCCAAAAGTTATTTGCATCTGCGTTGCGCTTGCGCAGTGTCGTCTGGTGGTCGTGGGTAGGGGTCCCCAGCATAAAGAGTCTTCCTCATTCTAAACTTTTCACCTCACTTTTCTGCGCATGCTCTTTATGTCCCTGGCCCGAGCTCAAACCTCAAGGCTGGTTTAGGCTGGTTTATGTTGTTTTTAGGTTCGAGAACAAGGACCCGGTTCGAGGCTCTCCCCGTTATCAGTAACTCCTTATTCTCTCATCCTGCTTTGGTAGACATAACAAATGTTGAGCTAGCTGTGTGCATTGCCCTTGGAATATATCTTCCCAGTAAATCATTTAGCTTCTGCCTCCCCCCCCCATTCACTAGGACGCCCCAGTGACCACTGGGCTCCTCTCGGCCCCGCGGGGAGGAAGTATCGGGGCCTCGGCTCCCTTCTACAAAGGGTGTAGTGGCCATGTCCTCTTACGAACCACGCGTACTTCCTTCCCCGCCGCGCTGCTGCACTGACCCGGGCCAGCCTGAAGGTGGAGGCTGAGCACGGGAACCAAAGGCTGCCCCTGCCCTCAGCACCGCCCCCGCACCGCCGGCTTCAGGCCGGTGTTTTAGGGCAGAAATTACTTTGCCTGGTGTTGCGGCCTGAGGGCCGCCCACACTTCTCTGCGGGGTTTGTGCTGCTCGAGCTGGACCGCGCGGGGCCAGATTGTTTATTCCCTTACACGGCGCGTCGGCAGGAGGCAGCCAACACTGCGAGGCTCCGCGGGTGCGGAGCAGATCCCGACCGGCGCGGCAAGGCACTGTGCGGCTCCGCCAGGGGGGCAGCAGCGCCGCACTGCACCACGCCTCCCCTGCCCGCGCACTCACCTCTTCTCGTTCTTGGGCTCGTGTAGCTTGCTTGGTCCCGGTGCGTGCGCGTCTCCGCACACACCACTTGCTACAGCCCTGCAAAGTGGGAGGCGCACACCTGAGCGATCGGAGCAAGATACAGTGTTATGGCTTGCCTACATCTCCTCAGGGCCACGGCGGGGGAGACCCGGGCCTCGATCCTGGCAAGGGGGGATCGCCTCTCCCGGCCGTAGACATTCGCGGCTGTCAGAGTCCCCGTGGCCTGGCGTGGTGCCCAGATCCTGCCCAGGGACGTCGGTGCGGCAGGCCGGGCCAGCGGGGCAGCAGAGAGAAGTTCTCTGCGTGCTTGCATACGATGCAGTGCAGTATTCCCGAGCTCTTGCGGGGCTCGGAGAGAGGTTTCATCCGTTTGTTCTCAGCGGAGCTCCTTCAGTCAGCTGTCCAAAAAGAATCTTAAAGTTGGTCTGGGAGGAGGCTGCCCTGTGCGTAGGGACCGTGTGAGTAAAGGAAGCGGTAACAAGCCGCTGTCCGGGATGACAGTCCCGGCGTGGTGCCACTTCCTACGGCCGGGCAGGTCATTTCGTGATGTCCGGGAGTTTATCCTTTTCGGGAACGGTTTGTACTTCGGGATCAGCGAAGAGGATCAGTACGGGGAAGGCTCACAACTGAGCGTGGAGAGACGAGGAAGGGTACGGGGGTTTTTATCCGAGAAGGCCCCTCGATGTGCGGCCGGGGCAGACCCGGTCCCACCGGGCATCCTCGCAGGGCCTGCGGCGTGCCCAGAGACCTGTGCCTCTTCACCCCTTCTCCCCCCCCAGCGTTGCGACTGCAAGCCCGCTCCTCATGAAGTCAGTCGTGATGCTTGTTTCCTGCCCTTCTCGGCAGTCGAATATGGGGCTGGGTTTGACTGTCATCTAAGAGATGAGTCTGATTGATTTGACGGGGTTGTTTCTTTATTTCTTCTTTCTTTAATAAGGGCGTCGATCTCTTCACTTTTTCAGGAGTTGTCTGGTGCGAGGCATTTACTGGAATTTAAGTAGGAGGTTTTCATAAAGCGGAAGTCCCTGTCTGAGCAGCTAATTAACTGCCCCAAAGGAAGAGACATGTTTAGACGGGTCAAACATTGATCTAGTCTCGGGAACTCAAAAAATCCGACATAAACATTCTTGCATCAGAATTTAAAAAGTAGTATTAATTCATCTTTTTTAAGTGATTAATTTTTGTTTCCTTAGCGTTATTCATTTCACTCTGCTAAAGTTTCCAAAGCTAAGCCTAACTCTGATATATCTGCCTCTCAGTCTTAGAGGCAGTGAGATAGAGTTATAAATACATAGGTATAAACAGTTTGACAATAGCACCTAACAAGCTTTTTGCAGCATGTGTGCATGGAGAGGGATGCACATGCACAGGCAGCTTGGTTAAATGGTGTTTTCTCTGTTTCAGATCTGCCTCGCAGACCCAACACATCTAAGTGAAAGCCAAGCGTGAAAGGAGCTGGGCGCTTTCTTGCACAGATGTCTGCTCTGAATGGCGCTGTCTCCTGAATTTGACACTCCTAGCTCTTACCAAATGAAACAAACGATACCACCACCCCTGGAAGTTATGTACCTAATTTTCAGGAGTATATTCTGCAGTCCTTCCCATCAGAGTTGCTTGGGAATCTGTGTGTGAGAAAAAGGACCTTTTCTTGGATAAGGAAGAAAAAAGTACATTCTGACTTCTGATACAATGTAGCTCAAGAGAAGCTCACAGTTCAGAACGCATGGGTTTCTTTACTTAACAGGAACTTCTGCAAGGAAGTGCCTGGAGTCCTTTCTCAATATATCTTTGCATTTTATAATCCAAGTGCTCAGTTTTTATTATATATATTCATGTTTGTATGCTAGCATCTATGTTTAATAATATGTAATCATAGAGATTATATGTATACTATATTGCATATTACACATTACATGGGTATCTGTAGATCTATAGACACAAAATCCCTGCAGTGTCACATAACATCTAAATGTGAGTTTATGGACTCGATCCTACAAATTGTTTATTACATTCTCCAAGTGAATCACTGCCCTCAGGTCCAAGTTCAATACACTTGAAGGCTTTAAATACTCTTTAAGATAAAAATTGTTTCCTTTGATGGTCAATAAGTCTAGTTGTTCATTTATGGAAGAAAAAAAACCCAAAACCAACAAAAAAAACATGCAGGAAAATAGTAGACTATCTTTTGAAAATTACTCCTGCCATTTCTGCACCACTTAGGGGAAATGATCCCCTTTAAACATATCCAGAAAGTGTCATCACCACAAAAAAAAAGACACCTTTGTTATGTCAATTCTTAAAATTATTCTTTTTCTTCCTGTAAGAATAATGATCTTGGCCAAAATAGGACAGTGATGAAGCTTATGAAAGAATTGTTTGATTCTTCTCACATTTTTGCTTAAAAGGAATCAGTTGATACCATTTTAGTCAGGAAAACCCATGTTCAGTTTTGAAGCTAGTTAAGCTCACTACTTTCCTTCTTCATTCATACAGAAAAGTATATAGAAAACAATGTCTTTTCTGATGTTGAGATCCTGCATGAATCAATACACCATATCAGAGCCCTGGCTTTCAGGTGTGCCTCGAAAAGATACACAAATGAGATCCAAATTGTGTTTTCGTGTAAACAAAAGCAAATTAAGGGCCCTTACTATCATGGAAAACAATAGAAAATTGTATTTAACTTCAGTAGGAAAAGTCTTACCTAATTTTGCAGAGTTTAAGAAAGCCAAACATGTACAGTGAAGGAATGTTCAAATGTTCTCATTCTATTACTTAAATAAATTTTATAATAGCATCATGTTCGATCTTGAAACTTAACTTCCAAAGAACACATCAAACTTTCTATCTTGGGTTTTTGGGTTGGTTTTTTTTGAGACTATTCAGTTCTTCCCTTGGAAAAGCATCCTCTCCTCTAACCTAATGTAAGTTTTGTGTGAGTACAAATTGAGCTGCTGAAGTCTTTCTTAAATTATTCAAATAACTAACGCAAAATTAATACATCTTACACATATGTACTTCAAGTGATTTAATCTGGTGAAAAGAAGGATAAAGTGTGTCTTTTTATTTTTAAGATGAATTTTCCAGTGGTTTCAATAGGGAGTCATAGACACATCACTCCTATGGCAAGGCATGTACTGACTGAGGACTGTGATTCTGGCTTTGGTACTTTATTGCTCAGCCAGATCATTTTCAGACTGTCCTACTTTCTGCTCGCAAATGCAGGGATACTATTTGCAAGGAGAGTTCTGAGGAGAGAAAGTAACTAGAGAAAAGATGGAAATAGAACTAAAGCTTTGCACCTCACCAGAATAATTAAGAAGTATTTAAAATGCTTTATCTCCATTTGTTTTTCCAGTAGTTGCAGCTGTATGAAAGATAATTTTTAGAAGAAGTCTTGCCAAGAGATTGGTGCTATACAATCTAATAAAATAATTTTAAATTCAATAGTTCACCCCCCCTTAAATTCCTGTGAAAACACTACTGAATAGCTTGCTTTCACCTTTATATATTAAGTCTGTAAGGTTAACAAGAAATGGGCTTGAGAACTACATTTTTATATGAATAGCTACACACCCTTATAACCTGATCAACTGGGCCAAATTCTGCCCCTTTGAAATAAACTACACTGATTTTAATGGCTTTAGAACCAATTTGTTGATTATTCCCTACTTCATAATCCGCTTTTTTCTCCCTTTGAATTATTAGAGCTTGATGGCAACTCATGCCTAACGTCTCTGGAACTGATTTGCCCAGAAGGCTTAGCTGATTTCTGAAGGTCAAAAGTAATTTTCATGTATACCTATATGCATGTTGACATTATCATATATCTGCTTTAAAGAAGATTAAACATGAGTGTGAATACATTCTGAAAGATGTAGACACTAGACAATGGATGGTTCATACAAGAAAGTGAGTTCAGTGTTTCTAGACAGGGTAAGAAAAAAATTTCCAGAGTATGTTTGTGTTTATGTGCTTCAGGTAATGGCACGTTATAGAAAAAAAAGGAAAAAAAAGCAGACAATTGTTCTAATATTAACTTTTCTGATTTGAAAGGACATCAGTTCTAACATGTTTTAATGACTGCTTTGAAAATAAGTAAATTGAAGAAAAACATTTCCATGCTCATTAGAATGGAAAACACTATATGCTAGATTTTATTTTGATAATTTCAATAATAGTAACTTTCTACTTAGTCTGACTCAACTGTTTCTATCTATTATATTAATCATTTTATATAACACCAAAATCGATACAAAATCAAAGATAATTTTATGCTTCTGAACAAAATATAGGATTTTTACAATATATATTGGGGGGCTGTTTATCATAAAGCATCAAAGACTTTTTTTTGTAGTTCAACCTATTTTAAAAATATAATTTAACTCTTATTTATTCAATTTACTTCAATACCATTAATATGATCTCATTACATTTTTTTGTTTATTAGGATATATAGTATGTATCAGGTAAAAGCATCCTAAATCACATTGTCAAGTTCGCTATAATTAATTAATGCTTGTTATTTTTCACTCTATAAAAACTAAACTTACATAACCCTATGGAAACCACAGTCTTGCTGATGCACTGTTCTTTGTTCTTATATGTGAAATCATATTTTGCCGTCATTTACCTTACAAAGGAAAGGAGGCTTAGAATTATGCCATCCCTGGTGTGCAAATTGTTAACAATATGTATGTAACAATTACAAATGCAAGCATTTGATTTCAGACAAAGTCTACTCGGGTATTTTTATTCTGCATCCTCTCTGGCGGATATAAATGCAAACATATTTTATCTTTTGGAAAAAAAATTGCAATTTGTCATATACAATTTTATCAAATAAAATCAGAAGGACAATTACTGTGTCTGCAATACTGAAACTTTTAACTGAGTTCAACATCAGCGCCCTGTCAACTCCAACCTCTCACAGATATAGGCTTGCTGCCAGTATGTCTGCAAAAGAGTGAAGGAGTGACCACAATTCATAAAGCCTCTTGTATAATTAATCACGAGAGCCTGCATTACTGTATTTAGTCGGGAACTAAAGATGCGACTGTGCTAATAAGCAGACAGCAGACTTCACCTTTGACGAAGCAAAAAGTCTCCATTCCCCGGGGAGACGCTTCTAGTGTTCCTAACCTATTGTTTAAAAGAGTTTATTGTTTAAAAATCTTGCTTCTCAGGCCCAGCTGTCAATTTGCATTTGCAAAGATCTTTAAAATTAATTAGTATCATTAGGAATAATAATATTTAAAATAACAACAGCGAGGAGGGAAGGCGATGCGCGACGGAGCCGGCAGCGCATTTGTATCCTGAGCAGTAGCCTCGCACCACGGGGCTCTGTACGCCCCACGTGTAGCACGTGACACCCCCCCCCCATCCGGGCAGGCGGGCGGACATGCCTCGGGTAGTCATAGAACCATAGAAGGTTTGGGGTTGGAAGGGACCTTTAAAGGTCATTTAATCCAATCCCCCAGTCCTTCAGCCCCTTCCTCCCCCTTTTCTCCTGAAACACGTCGCCCTACAAGCAGAGTTCCCTGGGAGCCGCAGAGGGACCGAGACGTGGAGTCCGGTGCGCGGAGGGAGCGCCTCCGCCGGAGCCCCAGCGGCCAGCGCGGACCCGTGTGTTGTCCCTTCCTCCCTCAGCTTTCTGATTCGGGGCGGGAGGAAGGAGGTGAGTGGGTGGGAAATGCCAGGGCGAAGGGGAGCCACGTTGCAGTTCAGTGTGAAACAGCACCAGTGGCCACCCTTCTCCCTCCATCGTCCCTTATGTTTTCCTCTCCTGCCTACCGTTGAATGAGCAAGGTTGGACTCGAAAAGTCGCAATGAATCTCTGTGAGGATGTGTGTAACGTATGTGTCTTGTTGAGGGGCTGCAGACGGGAGCAGATTAGTGTCCGGTATCGCGGGGGTAAGTACCGGAGCGCGGAACAGCCCTGCCACCCTGTGCTGCGGCAGCCTCACTACTCCTTTCCCCAGACACACACTCTCGCGGGGGCTCGGGCTTTGCTGGGAGCTTGGTAAGGCCATGGGGGCCGGAGGAGCCCACGTCGTGTCACCCATGAAGCAGAAGGAAGGGTATCGAGGAGGGCGACCCTGCCCACAGCCTCCCGAGGGCTCGAGGGGAAGAGGTCAGGGCATCAGCAGGGATAGCTCCCCCCCTCCCCCGCTGGCCTCCTTACACCTTGTCGTCCTGCGATTCCTCGGATCCCTCGTTGACTTTCTATGGCACTTCAGTCTTCTGAAAGTTTATGCTGGTCTGAGTGGGTGGCGACGGACGCAGTAACCGCAGGCGGCAGCAGCAGAGCCGAGCTGGCGAAGCCATTTCTCCTGAACAGGGAAAGATTTCTCTGTCGTGTGTCGTCGTCGTTTCCCCCCCCCGTCTCTTTTTTTTTGTCCTTACTTCCCTTTCTCTATTTTTTTTTACTCTTGATGATAAATCTTATTTAACAGAACAAAGGCTATTGGATTACAATCATGATCACCTGATAGCGACTTATTGGTTTGTTAATCACACACATCTATTGGGGACTGCATTGAGCTGGAAGCGGCAACACTTGTAGGGAAATTGGTATTCACACCGTGTCGGGCAGAGCTGCTACACATATGACAATACGTACACACACACGCGCGCGTGTGTATCACATCACATTTGTGTGTGAGAGAGAGAGAGACAGAGAGAGATCATATGCGAGCACATTGTCAAGTTCTCAGCTGTCTGCCTTTTAACAAATAATCAAAACAAATAAGGATTAGCTGCTGGTTAGGGTGATGTGGGAGGGTTTGATTTTTTGATTGCTCTGGGTGTATAAGGCTGACAATTGCTTTTCACAGAACAGTGTCTATTAGTTGGGGGGGAAAAAAAAAGGAAATGCTATGGGGAAAATAGTACTATCTATGTGAGGGAGATAGAAGGAAATAAATAAAAGTCCTGCTTAGTTAGGTTGTCAGAGTAGGTTAACTTCATAAAGTCTTTTATAATGAATATGGAAGTTTTAAACCCTATAGATACACTTCTTTCTATTCTCACTGAGTTTAATTTTGTGGATATGAGGGAAGGCATCCTGGAGAGACAGATGACCTTCCTTTTATCCCACTCTATGAATGCTAGTCGACAGAAAACTGTACTCCTGTGACAGCTATTCCTAGGTTTTCTGTAATACACCTACTGCTGTAGGCAGAGGAAGATTATAGGTTTACGTGTCCTAAATATGCTGCTCTAGTTCTTGCTAATGAAAATCTGAGAAAGAAAAGCGGGGGGGGGGGGGGCGGCGCACACACACACACACACACACACTTGAAGGTCAAGGGGCTATAATGATTTTGTGCGTTTGGACTGTCTAATACTCTGTGGTGTTTAGTTAAATAGTCCTTGTGTTATCAGGCACGAGAGAGAAATATATTAGATGATGTCTGACACTTTTTGCCAAATAGGCATGCGCACAATTCTCAGCAAAATGGCAAGATTTTAATAAAGATGCTCTAATTCTTTCTCCGGGGTTCTCCTAGAGCGTGGGAACGTGTCCGAGCAGCGGAGTCGGTCAGCCGCAGGGCCGGCGCCCCGTCGATCCACTCGTGCACCCTGTCGGCACGGCACGGAAGTGTGGCGACCGCCAGCCCGGCCCGCTGCTCTCTCTGGGTTTGGGGGATAAGGTAGGATGGAGATGGGAGTACGTCGGCGTGTCTAGGGCAAGATGAGCGACACCCATTACTATTATTTAGTGTAAAAATGATCATCGCCAGTTCCTGGAGTTACTAAAAGAAGAGAACAATACCATTCGGAGAAAAACAGGAAAATGTTAGCGGTGTGTCTTATTCTTGATTTTTGGACTAGGTGTGATCAACCAGTATTTAGAGACCTCTTCAGTACTTGAGAATGCAAGCTGATGTTTTCGTTGATTTTAATTTATATTTCTTCTATCAATCTAAGTGAGATCGTTATTCAGATTATATATAGGTTTCTTTTAGTAGATGTACATTTTCTAAGAATGATTCCTTGGTCTTGTGATGATACTAGCGACGAACTCGTTTATTCTCAAGTTTTATGACCATGGATATTTAGTGAAGTTTTGCACATTTACCTTAATGCACGTTTAGAAAACACACTCGAAAAGCTACTTTGAGTCCCTGTATTTGTGTTCACGGTACGAAAGTTAAAACCTCTGAAAGATAGTTGCCGCGAGTTGTGCCACACCCTTTTCTCACTATAAAATAACTGCACGTTGTTATTTTTTCGGGCAAGAAGAAAAAGACTCCTGCAGGTGCACAAAAAAATGTCCTTCGAAATAACCAAGTTATTGTTTTCTCCAGCTATAGCTCGTTGAGAAAAAAACTATTGAAACGACTAAGATTACTAGAATGAGACCTCGGAAATCAATTATCAAATCACACTCAGCTAATGAACTACTAAAATAATACCAATAGAAAGTGGCAGTTAATCCAATCAAATGTATCCTCCAACTTCTCAGATGTGTGTCTTCCTCCTAAAAACCTAATACGATTAGTGCTTCTTCACTACTTGTAAAACCTGCCTTTTGGTAACAAATCTGGCCAAATTAATTTTAATGATTTAAAAAAAAAAAGTATTAAAAAGAGGAAAGGAGAATAGGGATAAGGTAAAGAGTAATATGGCTAGTAAGTGTTTCCAATAAAAAAACACAGCATAAATACAAAAATTAAATTAAAATAGGGCCATTCCACAGGGACGAATACTAAAATTATACTCTTGCTTAGGATATTATTGTCGTCTCCCTTCCCACAGTTTGTAAATCATGCTTTTCTTCAAACAGGAACACACAAAGTGAGACCATTTTTTGAACCTGTCAATTAAAATGCAAAGCGCAGAGGTGGTGGCAATTATTCCTGCTGAAATGTGTTTGTGGAATATTGCTTTTCCCAGTATATGTAAGGCAATACAAATAAGGGGAGAGAGGCTGGGGTGAGACGGTAGAGATAGGGAGAACACACAGGTGATGCCCTTCTCTGCACTCAGCGTGTCCTCTGCTAGCTTCTTTAGGAAGATTTTGCTCACAGTGAGGCGTTTATCATTACCCTGATCAGGTCTCTAATTTTTGTGGGATGCAGCCCAGATCTGGAGGCGGGAGCGTGTGTATGCGAGGGAGAATAGGGATTTCAGCCGCTGTAGCTGGGAGCTGTGGTCCCAAGGAGACAAGGACAGCATCCCCGCTTGTTTCAGAAGGCGCATTGCAAAGACTAAAAAACACTGTTTTCGTGGAATTTTGGTGATTTCTGACCACTGAAACAATGGCTCTAGTAGGACTGAGTTCTTGCTCTAGAGCGGGTCACGCAGAGGAGAGCGCTACCATGATGAATCCGTGTATCAATGATGTCTTCTCCCCAAGCTGCGCTAGGTTGGACAAGGGAGCGCGGTGCGGTGTGACCCTTCCTCGCGCCCTAGCCCCGCCGATCTTCCGCGCTCTTCGGGGCCGTGCGGAACACCGGTAGGTGTCGCTGTCTCTCTGCCGGACGCGTCTTCCGTGAGCGCTGGAAAGCTGCGCAGTCTGAGACACCTCGGCCTTTCTCGGGTCGCCTGGACTGCAGGCAGCAGGCCTCGGGCGGCGGCATTCCCCTTCTGATCTCACCACCGCGCAAGGCTTCCACGGAGCCGGCCACAGAGCAGAGTCAAGGTAGGAAACACCCTTTCGAGGAGTTATGGAGCTGAGGGACACCCACTCCCTGTCAACCTTTTCCTCTTGGTCTGTACTAGAAGATCAGAAGTGGTCTTCGGCAATCCAAGATGATGTAAAAGGGAAAATAATCCAAACCGAAACAAAACCAGATCATCTCTATATGCCAATTATTATGGAAACCAGCGAAATAACGATTCACTTCAAGCCTTAATTTATTTATTCCTTATTTTATGCCAAGTTATAAACTGATTACAAAACCAAAACAACAGAAAACCCATCAGGAAAATGTAGGTAATTCTGTTAGTGCTATAAGCCATAAACATCATGTGTATGGAATTCAACTGCATTGGATACTTATCCTAGATTGATACTGAAGTTAACGTTTTGAATGCTCATTAAAACGTATCTACTAGAGTTTACTGTACGTCATCCCTTTGCTCTCCTCCGCGGAAATCTAACAATTTAGCAATTATTTTAAATACGCGTGAAACTCCTGAATATTGAAATTCTCGCCCGCTCTTCCCCTGCCGCTTCTCTTGGTTTCTAGTTTTCTACCTCTAATCAGGGGAGACATTATTAATCAAAGAGATATTGGTATGGCTTTGCATTTTTTTTTCCCAAAGGATGTGTATCATAATTTACACTGGACGTGTAAAGACGTCCAAATTATAATGATGATTTTTTTTTTTGTGAAGACAAAAGCCACTAAATTCAGCCTATTCATAAAAAAAAAATATATAAATATATATATTTTTTAAAAATCAGTTTATTGCTCATTTCAAGTTTTAGTTATTCTACCTAAAATTACATGGTTGTCATTTTACAAATTTTCGTTCAAGGGTTTAAATCTTGCGGGGGGAAAAAAACCCAAACAAAACCAACCAAACAACAACGACAAAAAACCCAAACAAACAAACAAAAACCCAAACAAACATAAAAAAACAAACAACCCTGACTTTTTTATGTACCTATATCTTCCTTCTTCTAAACCAATTTGTAAATAATTCCAAAACATGTATGTTTACGTGTAGAGCATATCAGCGCAGATCTCGTTATGTACGGTTTGATTAAAAGAGAGAGAGATGAAGAGAAAAAAAATCTAAGTGTAAAATATTGAATATTTAGATTATTCTAACGATTGAAAGCGTTGAAAAAAAAAAAAAAAAAAAAAAAAAGACGATGGAGGGGATCTATTTCATGTATTTATTTTCAACCTGACGCCCTCTATCATATGTAACGATCGGTTGTAACGATTACCCCAAAATTGAGTATTACTTTTTTTCCTGTCTGAAATCCGTGAAATCGTCACTTCGGTGGCATTTTGAAATCACACGTGAGTTGTACGTGCCTTTATTTTTATCTTTAAAAGACTGAGTATTAGATAACGAGTTGGGGGGAGAGAAGTATTTATTGTTCATATTCTACCCGTTAAATTAGCGTTAAAGTGGCAAGAGACTGAGGCAAGACAGCTGTCCCCTGTGGCACATGCAGGGGTGGGGGAGGGGCGGACGGGATGTGGAAGCGGCCCGCGCAGAGAGCTGCCGCTACAGGAACTGGCGCTGCTGCCGGCTGCGGGGCTTATTCAAATGTCGCCCGCTGCCTCTGTGATTCGTGGGGACTCAGCCTCCGTATGGTAATACGGGGCGGCAGGTGTGTGGCTGCGGCGACGGGGGTAGAAGCGGAGGGGAGCTGGGGGGGGGGGGGGGGCCCCAACCCCCCCCCCCCGGGCCCCCCGGGGGGGGGGGGGAACCGGGCGGCGGCGCCTTCTTTCCCGTCCCGCTGAGTACGGTGCCGTCGGGGGCAACGGCGGCGCTCAGCGAGGTGGCGGCGGGGGTAAGCAGCAGCGGGGGGGCAGGGAAGTCGACAGGGCCGCACTGTTGCGGGAGACAGCCGCACACTTGTGCCGCGGACAGAGGGGCATTATGCAACATATCCATATACCTCCGTCCACCAACACACACGCCGCTCTTCCTATGTGCCGTCTGCTACCTGCGCACACACCCGAACTTGGGCTAGGCACTCATCTCTGTGGGTCTGTCTGCGTATGTTAGGACAGATCTATAGAGGAGCGCGATTCATGTGTGCTAATTAAAAACAGTGGAAATAATAGGTTTCCTTTCGTGGGCTAACAGTCCCCAGCATCACTCGTAAATGGGCACCTGCACACAGATGGGTAGTCCTACTGCTATTCATAAAAATACATAAAAGTACTTTCCTATATGAATTATTGCTCTATATGGTAAGGTAAAAAATAACCCAATGGATGATAGTATCTGTTTCCAGGATTTTTTAATGTTTTATGGGTAGCCATCTGACCACTTTTTCTTGAGTGACATATGCAAGCACTTTAGTGTAGGGGTTGTACAATTGGAGCCAGAGGTAGCACTGGAAATACAAAAAATACAAAGAAAGTGTATGTGTTGTGAAATAGATACTGGGTAATACAAATCGAGTATGAAATTCTGATCTTTATTTAAAAAAAAATAAAAATGCGGTCTTAGAGGGGAGGTAGTTTTCGCCTTATGTGTTTATGCAGGTAAGTAATTCATGGTGTAACTAATTATCTATGCATAGACCTAGACTTTTTTTAAGAAAAAAAAAGTGTGTATGGGTGAGTATTGTTCTTACGGAAAACATTAATTGTTTATAATATTTCTGGAATATAAAAAGAGAGTAAGGAAGAAAAGATCAGAGAAAAAGCGATAGGTTCTAACTTTCGTTTGATTAAAAAATACAAATATAGGTTTACATATGCATCGGTATTAAAAATAATACACAGTGGAACCAACGGAGAGGGGAGGAGGAGGAGGAGGAGGAGGAGGAGGAGGAGGAGGAGGAGGAGAAGAGATTATGCACAGGGAGCCGTCTGGAGAAGATTGCTCTGAGCCGAGCAGCCGGCCACGGCCGACACAAAACCGGCGTGTCCCAGCCTTCCTGTGCCTGATATTTGTTATTTCGTTGTTTGTTTTTGTTTGCTTGTTTTGTTTGTTTTGGTTTTGGGGGTTT
Organism: Todiramphus chloris collaris; assembly: GCA_025345505.1. Taxonomy (NCBI): domain Eukaryota; kingdom Metazoa; phylum Chordata; class Aves; order Coraciiformes; family Alcedinidae; genus Todiramphus; species Todiramphus chloris. The sequence continues at coordinate 78,051 of JANVCC010009064.1, read as the reverse complement.
TGTTTGTTTGTTTATTATGTTTGTCGGGGAGGGAGGAGGAGGAGAGAACAGATTGTTTGTACCATTAATTGCGATTTTCATTAATGGGGCGATCGCTCCATGAATCGTCATATTTTTAATCTGCATATTTTTTGAATGCCCTAATTTCCTTGATGTATGTAAATGTAGCCGGACGTACAGTAAACCTCAAGCTGACGTCAATGAACATATCCTCGCTGTTAAACGTGAAGCGAGGATACGGGACGCGGCAACGGCGAGGGCGCAGGACGGCTCCCGAGCCGAAAGAGAGCCGAGCCTCATTGTCCCGCACTGGGCCAGGCCAGGGCGGCGGCCGCAGAGGGGGAGTGGCCGGACCGCCGGTAGGCACCGTTCGCATCTGAGTTGGCTGCTTGGCTCCTCTCGCCGCTTTGCCACACTGATCAGACCTCCTGCCCAATAAAATAAATATTAACAAAACCGTTAACCTGACTTGCCTGCCCCTCTCTCCCCGCACGGCGGCAAAACAAAGTCCACCCTATCACCGTTCTCGAGAACACCGCCGCTTCACTTCATCAGATGATGAGAGGGAAATAGAAGACACCAATCAAGTCACCAAAAATCCCCCTCATTATTGCATGACACACGCAGTGCACTTAAAACATAATTTCGAATGTCTATCGATACAGTATTAGCCGTTTGGTGTAACGCATTCACTGATATCAGTGCCAGTTTAAGGAAGGAGAGGCGGAAAATAGAAAAGCCGCGAAGCTGTAGGCAAGCTGTTCGCTCCTCCAGCCGATCTGATCTACAAGTCAAAACCACTTTCCTGTCTTTGCACTGATTTCTCACATTGGTAAAGAGAAGCGATATTAAAGGACTCTTGGATATCTGACTGCAGAAAGTTGGCTTTATTGTTGATACCAACGTAGAAAAGGGTAGATGTGAGCAATTTTCTAAAACTGTCTCCTCTGTATCTTTCCCTGTACCCTTTCTCCCTTTAGAAACATCTCAGTTTATAATGATGTTTGGAAAAGTTCTAGCGCGAGGGGAATTTCTACCTGTGAAGCTGTAGAAATAAATGCAATCGATGTTTTGAAAATTAATAGTGTTCTTTATTAGGATCTAAAGTTTTCTTTTTCTCATGTTTGTTTGTTTGTTTGTTTTGTTGTGTTTCAGAGCATCTCTCTAGGAGTTGGCATAGTCACTCCTAGAGCAAACTAGCTACAAGCTAGTGGCTACACTCATGCACAAACACATGCTCACAGCCACACACACGCGCTGCTTCTCTATTCAAATATCTTGACTAAACTTAAATTATAAAGTCGGGGAATAGAAACGCGACTGTATTTCTGTTTGGGAAACTGATCCAGACTTTTATAAATCCTCTCAGCAGTTTTGTGTATCCAGGGTTTACCCCGAATTTCGTTACTTTATTCTGAGATTGCATTTTTATTATAGAATCCTGTTGGTGCCTTGTCCCCAGGGGCTCTGTTGGTGAGAGTATCCATGGGTGCTGGGCGCGGCTGGGCGCACAGGATAGGGTGGATGGACTGTTGTCGCTGTCAGTAATTGGGAAATCCGTGCCTTTGCGGACTGACTACCCTCTCCCTGGAGCCGCACTCTGGATGGAACTCCCATATGACACATATATAAATATATATATATGCGACATACATATATGGCAGAATATGTGTATATGTATATACACATTTCTCAGCATTTCCCCTCTCCGAATACTCGCCCCTCCCCCCTCCAGACACACATGCTCGCACTCATTGACACTTGCCCGCATGGCTATGGAAAACACCATATGCGGATGCCGTACAAGTCGTCTGAGACAGGAACAGTCTGTCTGGCAGAGCCCAGAACAGCCCTGGCCCTCCCGAATTCCCTTCGAGATTCGCCCGCCGGCACCGCTGCCTCCCTCCCTCCCTCAGGCACACTCCCAAACTTCTCCTAACGCACCATGCAGTTCTTTGTCTGGCTCCTGCACCCTAAAAGGAGCTGGCGTTTTCATGGGCGAAATGTCCTGAAGCGTTGAATAAGGAGGAAAAGAAGGAAATCACTAAACTTTAAGAAAGCATCCTTCCAGGAATCACTGTGTTGATGAGAGGCCACGCTACAAGTTTCATGATAACAAATTGGAAGGGATTATTTTTGTTCTTGTTCTTGTTTGCTATTATTATTGTTGTTGTTGACCGGTTGATCAATTTTGACAAAAGTTACACAAAACGATAATACCTCTAAAAAGCAGGACCCAGAAGGAACTCTTTTTCAGGAGAAAAACACCTTAGAAAACCTCAACCATTTGGTGCATTTTTTTGTTTGTTTCCGAAGAAATGTGCGCTTTCCTTCTCTAGGAAAATGTAGCCATTGCTCTTCTTTAGGCATTTCTAATTTGTTCCTTCTGTCAAAATGGGACTATGAGAGGTTTTGGTGTAAATTAATTATCTCTGACAACACATAACATATAGTAGGAACAGGAAAAAACCGTGGCAATGGATGAACAAAAGGGCTTCAGTTCATCAGCAACAAGAGTTGGGAAAATTGGTTGAATTTCAGAGCACGTACTCCTCAGCAGAGAGGGCTGGACTAGACCTTGGCCACCCCTACCCCCCCGAAAAAAAACTTGCAGAGCCTCACGTGCAACACTTCTACACACACAACTTTCTACTCTGGGGTTTAGGAAGTGATATGGAAAAAGGGGAAAAAAAAAAAATAACCAAACCCCACACCTTTTTGCCTTCATCACCTCCATATTTTGTTGGGTTTGGTTATTTTTTTTTTTTCCCCTAACTATTTTAGAACCGATCGTGCAAGAATTACACCGTGGAACTAAGCAGCACTTTTAAATAGAAATTACGAAGGGAAAGATATGAATTTCTGGAGATATGAAAGAACCCGCTTTCTGTGCTTTAAAGGGGTCTTGACTGTGGTGTCAATCTTTGTTTTCTACTGGAGATTCACCTAACCATTTATATCTGGGGTCAAATCTTTATTTTATAAAGAACAAATGTAAGTATCGCGAGGGGGATGTACAGAACCTAAATTCGTTATAAAGCTGAACTTCATTGCACGTCTGCATTTTCTGATTGAGGGAGTGGGTATATGTGAATCCGATCTCGGTTAGCAGCTCTGTGTCAGGTTCAGGAGTAGGGTGTGCCTCACCCAGTGTCAGACAGAACAGGTCGTTTTGGTAGGGCTCCAGGAACTTCCACTGGCGACCGCGAGGGAAATTTGATTAACAAGGTAGAGTTTTATGAGTTAACACGACGGCTTATATTGGTTAGTTGATTTTGTATATATTATGCTAAACTTGTTGATCTTGGGCGTGGTTAGGTGTGGGAACTCTTAATTATCAAGCAGATTGTCAGTAAAAGCAGAACTATAACGTTTAAGTATGCAAAGAGGAAACTTTTTAGAAGTACCTGTGTACCTTTTGAAGGTGTATAGACATAGGAACAATCATTCACCGGGTTTTAAATTAGTACATGGGAACTAACTCCTGTTGACTCTACGTTTTCGAACTATTTTGTAAAAAAAAAAAAAAAAAAAAGTCGAACTCATATTTTTAGAATTGCCAACGTGGAGGAGATTATTCACTGTAGTTACTAAATTCGTCTGCCTCTGTGCCTAGTGGCTCACTTCAAGCAAGCAGCCATCACTTATTGGGTTGTCTAAAATGCAGCCTGATCAAAAGATGTATCCCTTTGAGTGGGGGTGATTGAATAAATGTTTCATGAGGTTATAATTATTCCCATCTTGTCCGGGGCAGCAGGGGCAGCTGCGATAGCTGCGATTGCGTCTGGCATAGGCTCAACCCGACTAAAACGAACACCTTTTTGAGGGGGAGGAAGCGGCATACGTTATGTCGCGGTTCAAGGTGCAGCTGACCGCGAGTCCAGGAATGGCTGCTGCGGCGCGGCACGGCACAGTCCCGGCCGCCGTGGGGTTGGGCCTGGGGCGCGGGAGTGCCCCCGTTAGCGGACCAGGCCGGACCAATCGACGCCGGGGAGCAGGCTACCTCCAGCCCTGGCGCGGGCCCTTGGGGACGCCAGTAGGCAGAGAGCGTAATTGAAGCAAGGGATTTATACAATGGTACTTCTATTGTAGTCCTTCCTCTCACTCACCAAAGCATACCTCTCACCCACCAAGTAGCATACCTCTCCAAGAATAACTCTAGCCCAGGATTCATGAAATGGGAGAAATTACTTACCATAAAATAGAAGAACACAGTTACTTTGTAAGAAATCATATGCTTTTAAACTAGGACTGATGTAATTGACATGATGCAATGACAGTGATTAGATCGTTAGATTTATTTACACATACACTTCTTGATATAATAACAGTTTTGTAAATATAGACCGTGCCTTTCTAATGATCCTGATTTCAGGACATCGGTGATCTGAAAGAAATGGAAATTATATTGGGAAAATACTGTCTTAATGTGTTTTGCATGTTTTGAACTGAAGGGTAGATGGAGCCTCCATCCTTTATTAAGTAACTTGCAGCTTACATTATGCAAATATTATATATGCTCCTGTATCTTTCAGCATCTCTATTCAGCAGCCCCAAATATTTTTAAACTTCTTTTTAGTCATAGGTCCCCACAAATAATGATGGAATTTGTTTTTATTGTTCATAATTGTCCTGTAAATATTAATTACCACATTTAACCTTGCGGATACCAGAGTACATTACTCGTATCTGGTTTATGTCATATTAGATCATCTGCAGGAAATGTGGCTAGTTATTTTCCTGAGTCTAGAGTCAAGTGGTTTAGTAATTTTTTCAATAATCTCCAAATGTTGATATAAACAGCACCTCCTGAGCACACATGCATTTATCTATTTACATACATTTCATGAACAAGAACAGTGAAATTGTTTAAATTATAATCCTTTGCCTTTTTTTGTGGCTATTTTTCAGATTTAATCAATGCAGGAAGACCACAGGAAATGACAATCACGACAAGAAATGGTATTTTTAAAATTTTTATAGTAATAAAAGTCAGACTATAGAACATGGTTATTAACAGCACGCAATGTATCCATGTCAAATTACCGAGTATGGTTTTCTTTGATTTTCCAAGATTTTAAATTCTTGATAGTCTGCTTTCTCTTATTTTGTAATTTGGATTTGTATTAGATATCTCTTTGCATACCATATGTTCAACATAACAAAAATATAATCTGAAGTTGCCTGTAAAATTAAATCATGGTCACAAAAGAAATGATAAGTCACTTTTATTAGAAGGCAAGCCAGTCAAGTGACTTACCTGGCTGAAAGAAAAGTGATATTATGCAGGATATATTTGCCTGAATTGTATTGGTGTGATGTTTTAAGTTTATGTGAATTATATCCTAATTTAGTATGAAAAGAAGATTCATATAATGTTATACAGTTATGTACTTCATAGCAGTTTAAATAGGGTTCCTATGTGTATTCCATACAGAAAATGGGGATGCTGGCATTGGAACAAGTCTCTATTATTAGACAATCATAAGATTTTTTTATTCTTAAAAAATACATGGAGGATGTTTCTTCTTTACATCACAGCCATCTGGAGACCTATAAAAAGATTCAAAAACAAGCATGGCAATCACATACCAATTTAAAGTCCATTAATGGGAATTTATTAGGGAGGCAGGAGGAAAAAATAAATGTTTGGATTTTGTATCTTCCAATATGCAGATCATTCTATAGTGGTCTTGGAAAAAAAAAAATAACAACTGCTGTATATATATTATTTTTTTATATATATATTCACAATAAGCAAATATTTTTGTGCAATCTTACTGGGCCCTCCCCAATTTCAAGACCCTACTAGATGACTGAAAGTTAGAAAATTTATTTGGCAATATGATTAACTTTCTGTTAATTAACAAAATGTGACAGGTGTATTGCAGTTACTTCTTAAGTCAGTGTATGAGTAAGGTGGTCTTGAGAACAGAGCTTGATGTTTTAAAGGCATATTTTGCATATTTGAAACATACTAATTTACAATAAAATGTCTTACATTTAACTGCAAATTCTGTAACATGGCAACATGCTTTAATGCATGAATTAATGTGTACATGTGTCTATGTTAATATATATTATATATTCAATATCTATATAAGCATAGGCATACACACATAGAATATGTGAATTTTCATGGCTCTGACAATATAATGCATAAATTCACACTCGTATTGTATGTAACACATGCCTAACCACTAATATTACTGTCTCTAGCTATTGCGAGAAAAAAAAAATTCTAACTGCCAATTCAGAGAAGCTCATTAGAATTTTACATAATATCAAAATGATCACGTGCCTTTAAATATATCAGATGTCTAATTGTCATCCTTGTTGTTCTTGAACATCCTGAGAAGTAATGAAGCAGCACAGTAATGAATTGTACAATGTTATAAAAATTCTAACCACTTTATGTCAGATGTATAATCTGAAAAGAGCACTGTCACAATTAGCTCATACATCTCATATATACCAAGCACTGGTGGCAAATTGTAGTGTTTCCTTATACCAGAGTATCTAACACACATTAGTAAAAGTATTGCTCAGTTTCAGAGGCTGATAATGTGAAAGCACAAATGAATGACCTCATTAGTAACATCACTACTGAATTCAGGATTTGGCACATTATTAATTTTGGGCCTTGTCTGATATATTGATTTCCCATTTTCATGCTTTTCTAATATTAATCTTTGATGAAAAAAATGGACTGGTTTATATAGTTGTAATTTTACAGTGTAACCACATATTATATATATATATTTAAATTAAAATACCTATACACACATGTACTTAGTCCTACACATGTATATGTGGTTCCCCTGTGTACATACAAGCACACATATGCTTTATTATGTGAGCAGGCTATACAGTCAGTATATAACAACAAGAATTTCCATTTAACACCATGCATTTATATATTTTCCCTTAAAAATACTAACAATGCAAACAGCTGAATTTACAAAGAAAACTAAGTGCAGTGAGATGTGTTTCCTATAACTGTACAGAAACATAAATAATGATGTATTATGTTTTATTTTACACCTTAAAAGAATAGTAGCAGCATTAATTTTAAATAATAATTCCTTTAAGAAGTGCAGAGCAGTTCGTAATCTGTGCTGAATTTTTCAATATGCATCTTATACCAACCACAATATGTATGAGCTGTTGAAGTACATTTCTTAATTTCAACAGTAAATATTGTATATCTCAGTCCAGAGTTTTATTGTATCACATATAGTTGAGAGACCTTTATTGTTTGCACTTTAGACTTAGAAAAAATCTATACAAATTATAATGTTAAATAATTCTAAGTATAATATGGGAGAGGGGCAAATTGAAAGACTTAAATCCTAAAACTGTACATAATGCATTTTAACAGTTTAGAAAGACTTGCCTTCATCAATTTATTGAGTTATGTAAGCATGCATTTCTTCACTCTAAGTATGAAGTTAATAAAAATAAACAATAAATCAGCATTTTTATTAAGGCGTTTCACCATTTGCTGCAATGTTCACCTATGTTGTATTCTAATACACCACACCCACACACGCTGGGAAATGGGGATGGGGAGAGAGAATAGATGCTATAGAATACACTGGAGACAAGCTGGAGCTTGCTGCTAGCAGCATTCTGAATAAACATATAGAGGAAAATGCATTGCACAGTCATTCTGGTGTAAATACCTGCAAATCACTATAGACACAAAACATGACTGAGCTGTGAAGCCATTGAAAACACATCACAGCAGGGCAAATTGTCAATGTAATTACACATTGACTCACTGCCTAACACAGATCTGATCCCCAGTCTCAGAAAGCAAGGCCCTACTTTAAGCTACAGCAAAATACCTCACATCTCTCTGCACAAGCAGAGGCTGCCAAAAGAGAAATGCAGGCAAAGATATTCTGCAGATCTGAAACACTTCTATCTATCCTTAGAGAGAGAATTTGTCCAGTCTTTGGATATTAGATCCATCTACGCTAGCAAGAAGGGAGGTAAAGGCAGCAGGTGGAATTTCCTGCAGTCAGGAGCAGTAGAGGAGATAATGTTGGGCTTAGTCCTGGGCTGCTGCTGCCACCACTGCCATTGGCGGGGGCAGATTGCTGATCATTCATGCATATCAATAACCATGTGTACTTGAAAATTCTCATGACATCATCATTACCTTGGTCGCCTTTGGTCCAGGACCTCTGACCTTTCTGGGCTGGTCCACATTTTGACACTGAAAGCCCTCCAATGATGCCCCTTTTCTCCTTCTTTCAGACTGAGGGCAGCAGCAAGACAGCATCTTCTTCCCAGCTCTAGGAGCCCTGAGAAAGTGAGGATCTTCTACCCCCAAACACACATACATGCAAGATATTTGCAATCAAGCTGCCACAATTTGGTAAAGAACTCTATACCATGCATAATCTAAAAGGATCGGAAGCTGGATCCTCAAATCATCTTGTCATTTTCTACTGAAATGTTTGGGGTTTTTTTCCTCCTTACACTGCTCTGGATATTGCCCATAGCTTTACACCTTTATAGAAACTAAAGAGTCTTTTGTGACACTGAAGCAATTTACAATGCAAAATAGAGGCTTGCGAAGGAATGGATGCTTTTCAGTCTTATCACAGCTTGATGCATCTTAATAACTGGGTTTATTTTCTGATATTAACAGATGAATTGTTGGCTATCCCTGCTGGAAATTACTGTCTGAAAGAGATCAGAATAAACTTTGAAGGCAACAGATCTCTTTTGGATGTTATTAGCTGCACGTGTGTGCGCACACACATATCAGGTCACAATTGCATAAAAGGATGACTATTTTAAAGCAGTGCTAGTACTCTCTTGGAGGAAACCACATCTATCAGAAAAAGAAAATAATTCTGGATTCTAGCAAGGAAAAAATAAAAGCAGCTTTGAGGGAAGCGAGTTGTTATCTTTGGTTATCTAGCTGTATGAGTGTTTTAGTCTTCATAAAGCTAGATAACCGAAAGTAAGAACTCCTTCAATATCATCGTACACCGGGTGAAAATGAAAGACTACTGAGAAACAGTAAAAAAAAACCCCAAAAGCAAGAAAGGTCAGAAATGTTTATAGAATCTAACATTTTTACAGCTAAAAGTAGGAGTGCAGGGAATTGAATGGCATACTTAGTCCAAAATGTGAAGTTGTCAGATGCTAAATGCTGCAATGAGGAAATGGTACTGATGGTAAACAATGCACGTGCAACTATTGCTGTTAAATAAATAAATAAAGAGAAACACAAACAGGGTTTAACAGGGCTGAGATTAATTTTTTTTAGAAAGCTATTTGGAAAAGCTGTTTCATTTTGCAAAATTATTCATTGCAATGAAACGGCTTTAAAAATAAAGCTGGTAGTTGTTTAGGATGAAGATTATGGTTGTTGTTGGTGATGATACAGTGTGGATTGAACTGGAAAACAAAATCAGTCTGCATTCATCTTTGACAAAGCATTGAGGGGTTTATTTAAAATAATATGAAACCAGGCTTTCAAAAAAGTTTACACTGAAGTGTAGGCAAGCTTAACTATTTATATCTACTGAGAACTCAGTGGAGCTGCACAGGAATGAAAAAAGTGATGGCTGATTTTTGTTCTTCTATTCAAAATGCGAGCACAGATGCTTCTCTGTTACAATAAGGTTTCCTTTATGAGGCTATTGAAGCAGAAAGACATGATGGAGATGAGATCGCCTCCCCCTTTGTCAAAGTGTTAAAAATGTTCTGTGTCTTACTCTGTGCCTAGCATTGGAAATGAAAGTGACATTTACTCAAAAAATACACGTGTGCACCTCCTCTCTTTTTGTTTAAGGATGATCAGATCTATTAAGGAAACAGTTCTGGTATCCCAAACTGAAATAATTAGGGCGTATATAGACCTGACAGAAATGGAAAGGGGGTGGGGAAGCTGACGGTCTGTCTTGCTTAATTGATTCTGTTAAACGGCGTGTAGATGTGAACGACTGGGCGCTCCCATTCCCACGCTCGGGGCAAGTGGCAATTCCATGCCCTGGCAGCCTGTGACAGACAGCCCTGCTGGGGGCTGGTGGATGAAAAAAGCAACATCAAGTGCACTGTACCATACTCATCTCCATTGCCTCTGTAAGTGGAGGCATTTCCCAGCCACAGCCATCTGCAGGCTCCTGAGTGAGAACACCAACTTTCTGTGGCTGCATGCTGTCTCTTTCTGTTAATTCTGCAACCTTAATACAAGCTTCTTGGGAGCAAGTTTCACTTTTCTTCCATGGCCCAAGTCTTGCAGATGATTTAGGAGAGGCAAGGCAACCCAGGAGGTGCAGCTATGGAGACTGTGCCTCTCTTCCCAGATGGAAAAAATAGCAGACATCATATGATGACCTTGCAAACATCTCATGGTTTTTAATAAACACTTGTTTTGATGTTATTCATCTTTATAATTATTGCAGTTTAGGCACCTTTTACAGTGAAATTGAGCAGGATTAATTTTTAAGGGTAACATTTTCCTTTGGACTTGACCTAAACATCTTTGTGGATAAATTGAACATCTCTAAGGTAGATTAAAATAAGGTCAGAGATAAGGGAACAATTCTCAACATTCTTCATAAATTAAAGGGATAACCTTGTACAGGCTATTTGTTTGTTTATGGTTTTGGTGTTTTGGGTTGTTTCGATTTTTTTTTCTTTTTTTACTTCGGAATAGGATGGCTCACATAAAATAGTTTGAGGGGTTATAATGGCAATATTTATCTTTGCTTCACATGCTCTGAGAGGAAGGAAGCAGAGAGCCATCAAACAGGTACTAAAAACACCACATGCGTTGTTGATTTAAAATAAAGAATTACCCTCCAAAGTCATCTCATCTTCCCTGCAGTTCCAAATATATTCTATAGGAGTTACAGTCTAAAGTCCGTGGCTTTTTTACTGAAATTCAGGTAGTGCCCCAGCCAAACTGTATTTACATAAATTCTCACTTTAGCTGCTGTGCACGTGCCAAAGTTTTACTACTGTAGTGACCGATGAGAAGCCCCTCGTTTATTTACATATGAAGCACTGTTTGTGTGACCAATCTTTCATTGTTGAGTGCCTCTATATATTACTGCATATCCAGGGGTGCTATTTACCTAGAGCCATTGTCTACTACAATTAACATTTACATTACAAAGTATGTGTTTTTTTTTCTCAAAGAGCTTCAGTTAAGACAATAAGCTGTTTTCTGGGGAAATATATTGTTTATTTAGGTATTCAATGGAGTCAATTTACTTAAGCTTTTGTTTGCATCTTGGTCTTTTATGTCAATTTTTTAAGAAAAACACCCAGGAAAATTATCAATATTATAATTGTGCTAGCCATTGTAATATTAAATTAATTTGTACCTTATTGACATTATATGACTATCATTTAATAAAATGCACTTGATATTATTCTTTCATTGCTTAGAATCAAAATGCCCTATTTCTTCCCCTTTTTGCCCTGCATGTTAAAATGTATTAGTGTGCCCTCCAAGTTTATCCTTGCCTCACATAGCAAATAATGTTATATGAAATTATCTATCTGTAAAATGACATTTCCTTAAAACTTGTTAAAAAAAAATCAGTCAACAATATACAGTTTTAAATAAAGAGAAGTATAAATCAATTGAGCAGTCCTTTGAAGGCTAGTTTTAGTACTGGAAAAACCAGATGAAGTTTATTTAGCATACTACTCCATTGTAAAACAGTTGGAGTGAAGTTGCAGGTTGCGTGAGTATACATGTTAACTACTAGGAACCGAGGTTTATTTTTTGTGAAAAGGGAGCAGCAGATTGCTGTGCAAGACCAATGTTAAAAAGGCATCTGAATTTAACACCATCTGGAAGAAAAGATCCCTTCACAACTTTCTCACACCGTCAGACAAAACTAGTGTCTCTTGTTCTGGGCCCTTGTCTATGCAACCATACAATACTGAGTCATTATACTTTTGCTGAGAGAAAATTTGTGAACACAATATGGGTAACCAGTGAATGACCAAGTTTCATCATGCCTGCTTAAGTCAATTGAAATCTAGGTCTAGAGCTATGAATAGCAGTATTGTTTTCCTCACCAGGGCTGTACTAAATGTCAGCACAGTGTAAAGAAAAACTTGAAATCTGCAAATAACTTACCAGATAACAATTATAATATTTTCCCACACTAGAACTAATATCATTACTAAGGTCTACAATAGCCAAAATACAAAAGGCATTGGAGAAAAAGTAGTTAATTTACAAGTTATTTTAGTCAGATAAACTTTTTTATCTTCTTATGGGAACTTGAATTCAGCATGTAGATCTGGCATATAATTTCCTGAGAAATTCAAGTTACAAACATTCTTATGTAATTAAGAATATAAGCTGTGTCAGCAAGCTTGTATCCTGCAACTATTCCAACTCTCTAGCTTGGGACTGATAAAACATAAATAAGTGTACTCCATATTACATGGATTGCTTCTGAGTTGAGCCTTGATTTTGAATATTTAGAAGAAATAAGGCCAAAGTTGATAAACAAAAGAATGGGAAATATATTTCTGTAGGTGTTGGTGAAATCTATTAATACCTCTCAGTGTAGATCCAGGTATCAGAAGAATTTTTTTTCCAGTTCTCTGTTTTTATCACTGTTTTTTTTTTTATTGATAATAGTTTCCATTATAAATGCTATTCAGTTTAGTCCTCTATTTAGCATTCATATATCAATTGGCATTGTTCACAATGCAGACTAAGAAAAATAAATAATCCAAATGCATGACAAGGAGTTAGTCATATATTTTATTAGAAGTCTGTGCTTTTAATCTAATTGATTTTGTTAGTTTCATAAAATGTCATATAGTTCTTGGTATAAAGTAACTACTACTTAGCATGAGTAACTACACTTTTGATGAATAATACATCTGTGCCAACCACATCACCTAGTAAATTTTTAAGCAGGAACAATATCTGCAGCATTTGACATTTGTGTAATACTGACAGAGAGGCTTCTGAAAAGTTAATGTTATAAAAGTTGTATTTTCTTAATTTCTTATGTAACAAATTGTAAGTTAAGAACAATAATAACAATTAGAATAATCCAGACTTGAAGTACAAAGAGCAGAATGACACCAGCAAACCTTTAAATTCCATTCATGGCAGGTAGAAAGAAAAGTCAAAACTCTGTAAACCTGCAAGCTATAGTGCTAGTGGGGCTGTTGCACTGACGGTAAAAAAACATGAGTATTGTACAAAATATGGCAGTTAGGGAAACTATATTTACCAGTCCAGAAATTGGTTGTATAAATGGGCATATTAATGAGTGCATCTACCCCTTCCTAAAGTCACCATTAATATTCATTAACATAGAAGAAATAATTTGTTTCAATCAAAATGAGAATATTTCAGTTTGTGAAATATTTCATTTTATAAAGTACCTAACAGTATGATGTCTTTTAGGGCAGATCTGGCTTTTCCTGTGTGAATTAGAAGTTGTTTTCTCATTTCGGTTGACTAGCTACAGAAGGGAGGGTGAAGTAGCAGTCCCACAGAGACACAAGGCAAAAGTCCATTTAGATTTTTAAAATGTACAGCACTTCATAGATTATACACTCTGGGATGAACACATTAACTGCCTTACCTCCTTCATTATTTTAATTTTAAAGGAAAGAAAATGCCAGACTTCTGACAATTAAATTTCCCCATTAAATGATAAAAGCATGAGATAAAAATGAATACATTTTAATGGAAATTTCTGGGAGAGAATGGGAAAGGAAAAGGAGAAAGGAATCCTTTGGCTTTGCAGTTTTCTCCTAAATATAACCTATTTTGTTCTTCTTGAACCTGTTGCACATATATACCTATATATACATATACAGCTATATACATATGTACATGTATATATAGACCTATACATTTACAGTGTGTGGTGTAAATCAGGTGTGAAGATTACCTGCAAGGGTCAGAGTCTAATCTGGGTGAAATTGTGCTATTAGATTTGCTGGGAGCAGGACTGAGTCTCATACCAGAGTGTTGCCTAGCACATATATACATACATACACCAGGAGAAAGGGAGTGGGGTGTTTTGTCTGTGTCATTAAAGGTAATGCAATTTCCCCTCTAACTCAATATGATTAAGACTAAGCTATTGAGCCAAATCTTCACAGAATGTTAGGGGCTGGAAGGGACCTCCGAAGATCATCAAGTCCAACTCCCTTGCCAGAGCAGGAAAAAAATAGGGCAGATCACTCAGAAGTGCATCCAGACAGGTCTTTAAAGACTCCAGAGAAGAAGAGTCCACAACCTCTCTGGGGAGTCTGTTCCAGTGCTCTGTCACCCTCACAGTAAAGAAGTTCTTCCTCATGTTGAGGTGAAAGTTCCTGTACTCAAGCTTGAATCCATTGCCCCTTGTCCTATCACAAGGCACTAGTGAAAAGAGGTTGTCCCTGTCTTCTTGACACCCAGCTCTTTTGTATTTATAGACATTAATTAGATCCCTTCTCAGTCTTCTCCTCTCCAGACTAAAAAGCCCCAGGTCTCTCAGCCTTTCCTCATAAGGCAGGTGTTCCAGTCCCTTAATCATCCTCATAGCCCTCCACTGGACTCTCTCAGGTAGATCTCTGTCCCTCTTGGACTGGGGAGCCCAGATCTGGATGCAATACTACAGGTGAGGTCTCACTAGGGCAGAGTAGAGGGGGAAGAGAACCTCCCTTGATCTGCTGGACACACTCTTCTTAATGCATTCCAGGATACCATTGGCCTTCTTGGCCACAAGGGCACATTGTTGTCCCATGGATAACTTTTTGTCTATCAGGACTACAAGGTCCTTTTCCATGGAGCTACTCTCTAGCAGATCGCCTCCTAACCTATACTGTTGCATTTTATTGTTCCTTCCCAGGTGCAGGACTCTGCACTTGCTCTTGTTGAACCTCTTTTAGGTTCCTTAGGTTCCTCTTTGCCCAGCTCTCCAGTCTGTCCAAATCTTGCTGAATGGCCACACAGCCTTCAGGTGAATCAGCCAATCCTCACAGCTTCATGTCATCAGCAAACTTGCTGAGAAGGCACTTTGTCCCATCATCAAGGTTGTTGATAAAGATGTTGAACAGGACTGGACCCAGCACTGATCCCTGGAGGACTCCACTAGTTACAGGTCCCCAGCTGGACTCTGCACCATTGATCACCACTCTTTGGGTTCTGTTGTGTAGCCAGTTCTCAATCCATTCCACTGTCCCGTCTTCTATCCCACAATTCCTGACTTGCTCACAAGGATGTTATGGGAGACTGTGTCAAAAGCCGTGCTAAGGTCAAGGTAGATTGCATCCATTGGTCTCCCTGCATCTATCCATTCAGTCACAACATCATAGAAGGCACCCCAGGATACCATTTGCCTTCTTGTCCACAAAGGCACATTCCTGGCTCATGGTTAACTTATTATCTACCAGGACTCCAAAATCACAGAATCAGAGAATCATTTAGGTTGGAAAAGACCCTTGGGATCATCATGTCCAACCATTAGCCCTACTCTACAAGTTCACCCCTAGACCATATCCCCCAACACCACATCTAAGCAATGTTTAAACACATCCAGGGGTGGCGACTCAACCACCTCCCTGGGCAGCCCATTCCAATATCTTGCCACTCTTTCCATGAAGAATTTTTTCCTAGTGTCTAGTCTAAACCTACCTTGTTTCAGCTTTAGGCCATTCCCTCTGGTTCTGTCCCTAATTACCTGAGAGAAGAGACCAGTAGCAGCCTCTCTACAATGTCCTTTCAGGTAGTTGTAGAGAGTAATAAGGTCTCCCCTCAGCCTCCTCTTCCTCAAACTAAACAGACCCAGCTCCTTCAAATGGTCCTCATATGATCTATTCTCCAGTCCCTTGACCAGCTTTGTTGCCCTCCTCTGCACCCACTCCAGCACCTCGATATCTCTCTTGTATTGAGGTGCCCAAAACTGGACACAGTACTCAAGGTGAGGCCTCACCAGTGCTGAGTACAGAGGGACAATCACCTCCCTACTTCTGCTGGTCACAATCCTTCTCCTCAGGGCTCCTTTCCAGCAGGTCTACCCCTAACCTATATTGATACATGGGGTTGTTTCTCCCCAGGTGCAGGACCATACATTTGCCTTTGTTTAACCTCATCAAGTTCTGCTCTGCCTAACACTCCAGCCTGTCCAGGTCATGCTGCATGGCAACACAGCCCTCTGGTGTGTCAGTCACTCCTCCCAGTTTCGTATCCTCAGCAAACTTGCTGAGTATGCACTCTGTTCCCTCCCCTAGGTCATTGATGAATATGTTAAATAAGACTTGTCCCAGTACTGACCTCTGGGGAAAACCATTGGCTACAGGCCTCCAACTTGACCCTCCACCATTGATCACAACCCTCTGAGCTCTGTGACTCAACCAGCTCTCAATACACCTCCCTATCTATCCCACACTTCTTGATTTTCCTAATGAGGATGTTATGGTCTCCCATAACAGTGTCAAAAGCCTTCCTGAAATCATGGTAGTTGACATCCACTGCTCTCCCCTCATCTAACCATCCAGTTATGACATCACAGAAGGCTATCAGATTGGTCAAGCACAATTTCCCCTTGGTGAATCCATGTTGACCTCTTCCAATAACTTTCTTTTCTTGCACATGTTTTGAGATGACATTCAGAATGATTTGTTCCATCACTTTTCCGGGGATGGAGGTGAGACTAACCAGTCTGTATTTTCCTGGGTCATCCTTCTTGCCCTTTTTAAAGACTGGAATGACATTGGCCTTCTTCCAGTCCTCAGACACCTCTGCTGTTCTCTATGACCTTTCAAAGATGATGGAGAGTGGCGTAGCAATAACATCTGTCATCTCTCTCAGCATTCATGGGTGCATCCCGTAGGTGTCCATGGATTTATGGATGTTCAGTTTGGCTAAGTGGTATCTAACCTGGTCCTCTTCTACCATGGGAAAGTCTTCCTCTCTCCAGACCTTTTCTCTTACCTCCCGGGTCTGGGATTCATGAGACCTAGTTTTAGCAGAAAAGACTGAAGCAAAGAAGGCATTCAATAACTCCACCTTCTCCGTGTCTTCTGAGACTAGGGCACCCACCTCATTCATCAGCAGGCCCACATTCTCCCTAGTCTTCCTTTTTCTATTGATATACTGAAAAAAAAAATACTTTCTTGTTGTCTTTGATGCCCCTTTCCAGATTCAATTCCAGGTGGGCCTTAGCTTTCCTTGTTGCATCCCTGCATTCTCTGACAACATTCCTATATTCCTCCCAAGTGACCAGTCTTGTTTTCCACATTCTGTAAATTTCCTTCTTCCATTTGAGTTTTTCCAGAAGACCCTTACTCATCCATGCAGGTCTCCTGCCTCCTCTGCTTGATTTCTTACTCATAGGCATGCATCGATCTTGAGCTTGTAAGAAGTAGAGTTTGAATACTGACCAGCTCTTATGGACACCCCTACCTTCTAGAGCTCTGAACCATGGTATTCCACTAAGTAGATCTTTGATGAGGCTAAACTTAACACTTCTCAAGTCGAGTTGTGATTCTAGTTATTTCTTTGCTTCTTCCACACCGGATACTGAATTCCACCATCTCATGGTCACTACAGTCAAGATTGCCCACAACTTTCACATCCCTAACAAGTCCTTCTATGTTTATTAATACAAGATCCATCAGTGCACCTCTCCTTTTAAGTTCTTCTACCACTTGTTTCAGAAAGTTATCCTCAATGATTGCAATCTTGCAGTTCTTGTTCTTAGAACTGCTACTGAAAGAATGATTGGATTCATGATTACCTACTCCCATATGTGTTAAAGACGGTGTGACTTGCTTTTGGATTGGATGGAGAATAGGTCAATAAAATAGCTATCATTAGTCTTCACAGATTTGTGTCTTGATCTTGTGTCATATCTGACAGTACTAATTGGGGAAATCTATTATTAAACTGTAACTTGCCGAGGAAGGATCTCTGTCCCTGTTCCCCCAGTCTGTTTTCTACAGTGGACAAACACATGGAGCAGGGAAGAAAGATTCTTTGAGTCTCTAATGAAGGAAAGCCCCTGTGCTTTGACCCTGTAGAGTCCACACATGAGGGTTCCCTTCTGGAAAATGAGGAAGCTACAAGCAGTGTTGGCTGCGCCTGCCATCCTCCCACCCCAGCTTGCCCAACATGGGGCCCAGCTGCCCTTGGCAAGTTTGAGGGTTACCCAGGCCGCAGGCCTCCCAGGGAAGGGGCACTTCACCCTTAGCAGCTTTTCCAACTGAATTCAACTGGAGATGAGCCAAAACTTTGGCATTGGAACCCGCTTGCTGCCCTGATCTCCTCAGCCTTCAGTGATGGACAAGCCCCATGACCTTTCACCACCAAGGGCTGCTGTTATGCCAAGATGGCAGTCCACTACCAGTGGAATGTTGCGCGCCTCCCGCAACTGGGGCGCTGATTAGCGTTTCTTGGGAGAGCAACAGCTGGGGCGGGGCTCTCCCAGGTGCTCTTGGGCCAGGTTAGTCGTGCTGTGGATCACCCTCTCTCACACCCCCGTGGCTGACGACCCTTTTTCCCACAATAGTCTTATATATAGTAACATGCATATGTATTTGGCTTATACAATTAGATATAGTTCTATACATTTGCAATTAATAATTTATGTTCTTCTATCTGTTGGGATACAAATTGTGCATTATTACAAATATTAATTGTTGCTAGTGAATATTATTAATTAGTATTTTGTGGGAAATTAACTCAACACGGACCAATATGATCAAAGTTGAGGTTACTTTATTCACGTTTTTGCCAGGGTTATATATGATTTCTTTCCTTGTATCCACACTACCACTAACAGCTATTGGTTACTCTAAACACACACTGTTCACACGTCCTAAACTAATACATCATTGGCTATCCTACACCATCTCCATTACCACCCCCCATCCTGTTTATTCTCTACTTTCTTCTTCTTTATCTTCTCGCTTCACTGCTTTGTGCTCCCTCCTTTGCCGTTCTCAAGTATTTCTCAAGGACACCGTTCGCAGCCCAGTTTATTCCCACACGGTCTTGTCCACAACCCAGTTTATTCCCACACAGTCTTGTCCACAGCCCAGTTTATTCCCACACTGTCTTGAGGAAAACAGGCATGCCTGTTTTCCTCCCTTTTATTTTTGGGCAAGCCAGACCCCTTGAATAGATTTTTCAATCATCTTTCCCACCATCCTCAATAAACAAAGTACTACAGCTAACGTTACTAACACTATTATGTTATGTCAAGATGATGTCTTAAGCTAAGGCATAGGTGAGTTTGGATAGGCCACATGTCCGTTCTCCTTGAGAAACATTGCCACAGTATTTCTCTTACTAAGAAGTAGTCATTTGTGTCTGCAAGATCACATGAACAAGCTATAAAAACAGCAATTCCCCTCCCACCAGGTATCATATTGCAAAGTAATTGAGTTATTATTATACTGATTTATCATTATGTCAAGTGCTTTCATTTGCATGTGGAAAGTTCCTCCTGTGAATAAAATGAAAACTCTTGAGATGGGTGACCATCCCTTGGTTTGAGGGTTGCCTTGTGGCCCCTTGCCTGGTGCACCTTGTTGCCCGGCCACAAGGACCTTGCAAACAGTGTGTCGAGGTTTCAGCCTGCCTTTGTGCAAGTTTGCGTCATTGCAATGGGGGGGTGGGGATCTGCTCCCAGTCCCACTTCCCTCCTAACACCTCAGGAAAGCCTCCTGGGCCATAGAGAGTTACCTTTTGACCAGTGTGTTGTCAGAAGTTGACCAGAGGTTGTTTATAAAAAAAATTATGTGTTTTAAGTACTTACTAAAGCAAATTAATAACATCATGCATGGACATTTAAACTGGCTATAAATTCCAGAAGGGATTAGAGAGAAATCATGCTGTGTGCAGCTAACAATACCATCTTAACTCTTCCATTCTTTAAGGTGGAGCTAAATCCACCTTGGTATGGTACACAACCACTTTCCTTTTCGCCTGCAGAGAGGCTGAGGAAGACAAGCATTAAGAGGAAGTATGATATAAGGACACCTGGTCAGATGGAGACACTCCTCAGTTTCAGCTGCCCGCTATTGCCTTTTCTAGTTCAGTGCTCTATCAATAATCGGGGTAAAGCTGTGTTTCTAAGATGTGCCCTAATGACTAAATGTTGCCTCCCCAGCATCAAGGCATTGCTAAGTTTTTTCTTTCATAGGTAAACAGCAGCAGTTCCAACAGATCTCAGAATTGCTCTTTCCTAGGGCTCTGCCATACTCTGAAGAGGGCTATTTTTTCCATGATAAACTGTTTTGCTTTAATTAACACCAAAAAAATATTTGATACAATGGAAATGCTGTTGATTCTTCACTGCATCCATAGTAGATTTCCAGTGTCCTATTAGAAGTAGCATTTTGAAAATGTTTCTTTTGCTACCCCAACCATTTGTAATGTTATTCAATTTTATATCTATAACCTCTGGCCTTTGATTTTTTTTTTGCCTCTGGGCTACATATAAATAGAGATATTTGTAAACTAATTTATAGTAGAATGGTAAACACACATGTATTTAATGTAGACATAATCACAGGATGCATAGAGTTCAGGGTAAGATTGAGATTGTTCCTTCAGGTGTAGGTGGATTCTTGCCTGTTGTGAGAACATATTTTTCAGTTCCTTGAGCTCTTACAAAAAAAACTGAGGCATGTAACACTGGAAGGTAATGATGAACTGATATTTATTCACTTATCCTAAATACTGATTATTTAAATATCTATGCTAAAGTGCAATGTGATAAGAACACATGTTGTCTTCATTTGTTTAATGTTTTGTAGACTATTATGGCTTTGATGATGCTGAAAACCATGTAAGGTCACAGCAGTGAGCAAGATCACCAGCCTCCTCTGATACAGAACCTAAGGAAACTGCCAATATAAAATATTTAGGTAAGGAAGTGCTTTCTGTTTAGCCTTTCCACTTCCAGTTGTTATATAAGTATGGAGAAAATAGAAACTAGGTCAAAATGCACTTCAGAGAAACTATCAGTAATTTGTCTTGTGTAAAGTCTAAGAAGAGTAGTTTGGGGAAAAATAAGTGTCTCGTGCTTTGGGTCAAAGCTTGATTATTCTGTCTTTGGACTTGAATAGTACTATCATTCAGCCCTTTTTAAAGAACCTGTATGGTCTGATCAGGATCATTTTAATTCCAAAACAAACTCTGTGAAAATACAACATGACATACAGTTGGTTTTTTCAATCAGAATTTTAAAGAGACATCTTTTCAAAGAATTTACATTTACTCTGTGTCACGGTTTAGGGTCAGGGCAGGCAGCCCCTTAGACCTGTAACAGATGCTCTCTGTTAACCCCCCTCCCTCCCCAAAGGGGAAGAGAAAGGGAATAAGGGAGAGAGACTTAGCGATTAGAAAAGGAAACTAGAACAGCTTTAATGAAAATGAAATTAATAAATATATATATACAAATATATACAAAACCAGTATTGAGCCCAACCCCCCTGATGGTAATTACATCACCGTCACCACTGATGCTGTGGAGTAGGCACTGGGGGAGTCTTGTCCTGGGCCCCGCAGCAGCTGGGAGCTGTGTTCAGGAGCTGGATTCTGGTACCTGGTTCAGGAACACACAGACTGGGATCGAAGGCAGAATGGACAGAGTCCTCCTTGGGTGCTCTGAGGAAGGAACCGAAAGAGGACCTGAGCCAAGCCAAGCAAAAGCTGGCAAAGCAGTCCAAGACGGGAGAAAAAGAGCCCAGAGACCCTTGGGATCCCTCAGCTCTAAACCAAATATGGCATATATGGGATGGAATACCTCGTTGGTCAGTTTAGGGTCACCCGTCCTGTCTGCTCCTCCCTGCAAGTGCAGCCTTTCACTTTTCTGCAACCCTCAATGTCGTACACAAGATTGTGCAGCGGCCTTGGTCTGCATCCCAATCCTTGGTAATAACTCTAAACATGAGGTGTTATCACTGCCAGAAGCAGACACTGTCTGTGAGAACATGCTGCTAACTTCAGAAAGTGCAGTTAGTTAGAAGAACTGAGCTGAAAAGTAAAATTACTGAACAGAATTAGTTCTGTTCTCACTCAAACCAGGACATTCCACCCCTTATTCCATACCATTTACATCATACCCATCTGTTGGGGTTTTGGGGAGTTATTCTGTTTTCCTTCTTCTCTTAAAGAATTTTTCCATACTTGTTTGTCAAGGAGGTAAATTGCTGTACTTAGGAGAGACAAAAGGACCTGGCCACAGGGGGAGGGGTCCAGCCAGCCGAATAAAGGGGGTTGGGTGGAGCCCCTTGGGCCCTTGTTTTGCTCCCTGCATTCGAGGGGAGGAGAAGCTGCCCTCGTGGTGGAGAGAACTCATCCCCACTGTGTCTCCTGCTCTCCTTCTACCTCTGCTGCCTCCAGAGGATCCGGCGAGACACCGGGATCAGTTTGGAGAGAGGTCATCCCTGCTGTGTTTCCTGCTTCTCCTTCTGCCCCTGCTGTCTCCCGAGGATCCTGCTGGACACCGGGATCAGCTGCCCAAGGGGGTTTGTGACACAGGCTTTTCATCCGCCATTGTCGCGTGAGGCCTGAGCTGGCTCCGGAGCGTCGGGGAGACCATCGCACCCTCCCTGCTCACCGGGAGCCGCCCGAGAGGTTGGCACTGGGTTCCTGGTGCTGTTTGCTGTTACTACCATAGTTATTGTAGTTTCTTTGCCTTATTATATATATATTTAGTAAAGAACGGTTATTCCTATTCCTCATCTTTGCCTGAAAGCCCCTTAATTTCAGAATTATAAGCATTCGGAGGGGAAGGGGTTGCATTTCCATTCCAAGGGGGACTCCTGCCTTCCTTGGCAGACACCTGTCTTTCAAACCAAGACACCATCACTAGGTTATCATTTCTTTCTATAGAAAAGTTCATTGATTTCATGATTGTAGATTTCCATCCACTGTAACAGTCTCTCAGGGTAAAAGATGGAATTCATCACAGTTCGTGTCTACAGGTTGCAGATTCATCTCAGGAGGTTGCTGGACACCACTTGATGAGGCTAGCTCCTGTCATCACCATGATGTTATCCTGAAAGACACTTAATGAATACTGTTAGTATTATGCAGTTAATATACAGCTTTGAATTGAGTATTCTCACCCAGGGTTAAATTTCCTTGAGGTACACATTTTACTTCACCATCTTCCATCATCACCCACCAAGTACTTCCAGGTCCTTGAGCGAAAGCAGTCCCACGAATGGGTTTGCCTTTACCCGAATCAGGAAATACCCACACAGTTTTCCCCAGCAGATTCTTTTCATACACCACAGGGACTTTATCCCCTTCTACTGTGTGTAATGGGTCTGACTGAGCAGGACCAGCTCGATTGATGGATCCTCTGGTGTTGACTAACTAGGTAGCTTGGGCTAAATGCTTCTCCCATTTTTTAAAGGTTCCACCCCCCATTGTTTTCAAAGTAGTTTTTAGCAATCCATTGTATCGTTCAATTTTTCCAGAGGCTGGTGCATGATAAGGGATGTGATACACCCACTCGATACCATGCTCTTTGGCCCAATTGTCTATGAGATTGTTTTGAAATGAGTCCCATTGTCAGACTCAATTCTCTCTGGAGCAGCATGTCACCAAAGGGTCTGCTTTTACAGGCCCAGGATGGTGTTCTGGGCAGTGGCATGAGGTATAGGATGGGTTTCCAGCCAGCCAGTGGTTGCTTCCACCACTGTACGTACATAGTGCTTACCCTGGCGGGTCTGAGGCAGTGTGATGTAATCAATCTGCCAGGCCTGCCCATACTTGTACTTGGACCATCATCCCCATACCACAAAGGTTTTAACCATTTTGCTTGTTTGATTGTGGCACATTTTTCACAGTCATGGATAACCTGTGCAATAGCATCCATGGTTAAATCCACCCCTCGGTCACGTGCCCATTTGTATGTTGCATCTCTTCCCTGATGTCCTGAAGTATCATGAGCCCACCGAGCTAAAAATAGTTCACCTTTCTGTTCCCAGTCTAAGTCTGTCTGGAACACTTTAGCAGCCTGATCAACTTGCTGGTTGTTTTGATGTTCCTCAGTGGCTCGATGTTTAGGTACGTGGGCATCCACGTGACGAACTTTTAGAACTAATTTCTCTGTCCGAGCAGCAATGTCTTGCCACAGTGTGGCAGCCCAAATGGGTTTACCTCTGTGCTGCCAGTTATTCTGCTTCCACTGTTTTAACCATCCCCACAAGGCATTTGCTGCCATCCATGAGTCAGTGTAGAGATAGAGCACTGTCCACTTTTCTTGCTCAGCAATATCTAAGGCCAGTGGGATGGCTTTTACCTCTGCAAGCTGACTCGATTCACCTACTCCCTCAGCTGCTTCTGCTACTTGTCGTGTGGGACTCCAAACAGCAGCTTTCCACTTTCAGTGGTTTCCTACAAGACGGCAAGATCCATCAGTAAACAGATCATAATACTTATCATTATCTGATAACTGATTGTATGGTGGGGCTTCTTCAGAATGTGTCACCACCTGTTCTGGTGGCATTCCAAAGTCTTTACCTTCTGGCCAATCCATGATCACCTCTAAGTTTCCTGAATGACTGAGATTCCCTATTCAAGCTCTCTGTTTGATTAATGCAGCCCACTTACTCCATGTGGCATCGGTGGCATGATGAGTGGAAGGGAATTTACCCTTGAACATCCAGTTTAGGACTGGTAACCTTGGTGCTAGGAGGAGCTGTGCTTCAGTATCGATCACTTCTGAAGCAGCTCGAACTCCTTCATATGCTGCCAATATTTCTTTTTCAGTTGGAGTATAGTTGGCCTCAGAGCCTTTGTATCCTCGACTCCAAAATCCTAGGGGTCGACCTCGAGTTTCCCCTGGTGCTTTTTGCCAGAGGCTCCAGGTAGGACCATTATTCCCAGCTGCAGTATAGAGCACATTTTTAATGTCCTGTCCTGTTCAGACTGGACCAAGGGCTACTGCATGTAAAATCTCTCGTTTGATCTGTTCAAAGGCCTGTTTTTGTTCAGGACCCCAATTAAAATTGTTTTTCTTTTGAGTCACTTCATAGAGAGGTTTTACAATCTGACTGTAACCAGGAATGTGCATTCTCCAGAAACCCACAGCACCTAGGAAGGTTTGTGTTTCCTTTTTGTTGGTTGGTGGGGACATTGCTGTTATTCTGTTAACCACATCCATGGGGATCTGTCGACTCCCATCTTGCCATTTGATTCCCAAAAACTGGATCTCTCGTGCAGGTCCCTTGACCTTGCTTCTTTTTATGGCAAAACCAGCGTCTAAAAGGATTTCAATTATTTTCTTACCTTTCTCAAAAACTTCTTCTGCTGTGTTACCCCACACAATGATGTCATCAATGTATTGCAAGTGTTCTGGAGCTCCACCTTCCTCCAGTGCAATATGGATCAGTCCATGGCAAATGGTAGGGCTGTGTTTCCAGCCCTGGGGCAGTCGATTCCAGGTGTATTGGACACATCTCCAGGTGAAAGCAAACTGAGGCCTGCACTCTGGTGCTATTGGGACAAGAGAAAAATGCATTAGCAATATCAGTGGAAGCATACCATTCAGCGGCCTTTGACTCCAGTTCATACTGGAGTTCCAACATGTCCGGTATGGCAGCACTCATTGCTGGTGTAACCTCATTCAGGCCACGATAGTCCACTGTTAATCTCCATTCCCCATTAGATTTTCGCACTGGCCATATAGGACTGTTAAAGGTTGAGTGAGTTTTGCTAACCACCCCTTGACTCTCTAGTTGACAGATCAGCTCCTGGATAGGAGCTACAGAGTCTCAGTTGGCGCGATATTGTCGTCGATGCACCGTTCCAGTGGCAACTGGCACCTTTCGATCCTCAACTCATCTTTCCCATAGTGGCAGACTCCTCTGAAAGGTTAGGCAGGACAGTCAGCTGTTTCTTGTCCTCAGTCTCTACAGCTGCTATACCAAAGACCCATCGATCCCTTTTGGATCCTTATAATATCCTTCCTTGAGGAAGTTATAAAAACCGGTGTAGTCAGATTAGCATATTGGGGAGCAGTATAAATTCCCGAGATAAAACCAAAAGTATTCCTAGTAATAAAATCTACTATGTAATGCCAGTAGTACCGAGACGCACTCACTGTCCAATTCAGTGCAACATAAATCAGAGATAAACACCACAGGAAAGCAGAGGCTTTCGCCCAGCGCCCAAGCCCGAGAGCTTTCAGATAAATGGTGAGAACAAGCAAAGAGTAACATAACGCGTAAGGGAACAGTACAGCATTTAACTCCAAAAGAAATGCTAAAAAGACAGGAACGGACACCACTCTCAGAAACGACATCATTTAGGCAGTCTGTTTTAGTTTCCAATTCTTAAAGACACTCAGGAAAAAGGTGATACTCTCTGAAGTGAGAGAACCGGAATTTGAACTATTTCGGCAATCTATCAGAGCTCTGATCGTGCCCCACGTTGGGTGCCAATAAATCTGTCACGGTTTAGGGTCAGGGCAGCCCCTTAGACATATAACAGACACTCTCTGTTAACCCCCCTCCCTCCCCAAAGGGGAAGAGAAAGGGAATAAGGGAGAGAGACTTAGCGATTAGAATAGGAAACTAGAACAGCTTTAATGAAAATGAAATTAATAATTATAAAAACGGAATATATACAAATCTATACAAAACCAGTATCGAACCCAACCCCCCTGATGGTAATTACATCACCGTCACCACTGATGCTGTGGAGCAGGCACCGGGGCAGTCCCAGACTGGGCCCCGCAGCAGCCGGGAGCTGTGTTCAGGAGCTGGATTCTGGTACCCAGTTCAGGAACACACAGACCAGGATCGAAGGCAGAATGGACAGAGTCCTCCCTGTGTGCTCTGATGAAGAAACCGAAAGAGGACCCAAGCCAAGCCAAGCAAAAGCTGGCAAAGCAGTTCAAGAGGGGAGAGAAGAGCCCAGAGACCCTTTGGATCCCTCAGCTCTAAACCAAATATGATGTATATGGGATGGAATACCTCATTGGTCAGTTTAGGGTCACCCATCCTGTCCGCTGTTCCCTGCAGGTGCAGCCTTTCACTTTTCTGCACCCCCCAAGGTGGTACACAAGACCCAGCAGTGGCCTTGGTCTGCATACCAATCCTTGGTAGTAACTCTAAACATGAGGTGTTATCACTGCCAGAAGCAGACACTGTCTGTGAGAACATGCTGCTAACTTCAGAAAGTGCAGTTAGTTAGAAGAACTGAGCTGAAAAGTAAAATTACTGAACAGAATTAGTTCTGTTCTCACTCAAACCAGGATACTGTGTTAATAGTGTCAGTTCTCTGAAAGGGACATGAACTTAAAAATACACCTCTGTCATTGCCATGTAGAATATAGCTTTAGGAAACGGGAGTTTGGGATGTGATAAAATATTATCATTATCATTATAACATTTGTAATAGTTTAATGTAATTGGAATCTAACACAATAACCTTGTATGAGAAAGCTGAAGTTAGTAACAGAAAACATGCACAATATGGAGATAATGTACATGTGTGATTTCTTCTCACCTAATTCAGTAATAGTCGTGGTACATAAAAAGAAATGTAAATTTAACACTTTTGTATAAATATAAATTATTTTCTTTAGCTGTTTTGTCACAGAAAGCAATTTCTATTGGAACACTGTAGAATTTTCTGTAGCTGCATAGAAAATATTGCCTTGGGGTGCTACCAACTGAAATGAAAGTGGAGCTAATTCTTCACTTATTTTTCTATATTAAATATTTGCTTAAAAAAAGACCATTTCCTTTTCTATGTCTGTAATTGATGTAAGCATACATTATATAGGTTACTATTTAGTTGAGTACTGAGGATTTTATGAGGTACCAATATTTTATCAGTAGCCATAAATATATTTCTGAAAATATATGACTATTAATTTCATATTTTCTTCTAAATCCACATAATTCTCAAATGGTGTAAGTTAGTTTCATATGTCAGCTATGTAGATTTTCTTTTTATTTTAGAAGCATATGTGAAGATAATTGACATATGCACTAAAACTTGTTTGTGTCTATGCATATGTAAGTTTAAATCCTATGATCTGCGTCGGAATGTGCACTTTCATGAAATAAGTTCACTACATTCCCAGTAACCATAAATTCTACCACATTTGCCTCAAAAAGATTTAATGTGCTAAGGGAAGATTCATTGTACAACTGAGTTAACAAGAGTGAGTTACCTCTATCACCAGTCTGTCTACTCTGACAAGTCTGAAAACTTCCATTTCTTTCCTGCATTGTTGTTTACCATTGATTGCATAAGTGATAATCTAAAATAATAACTAAACAAAATCAAATAACTGTTTAATGATAGCATGGTAATAAAATAAATGTTTTTTTCTGATAGTTGAAAAAGATACTCGAGGATTTTATTGTAAATTATGCTTAAATTCATTTATATTCTACTAGGAATAATATTTTATTTGCTATAGAATATTCTAATCCTATTCTGTATTTAAAAGTTGTCTTTTTCATAAAATGAAGCTAAAAAGATAAAACAGTATTTATGCTTTTATAATTTAAAAATGATTAATCAAATATATTATAATAGCACACCACTACATTATGAAGTAAATCTAATGCCCAGAGTCATTGTGCATGTTACTGGGTGTCTTTCTTATATCTCTCCAGTCTGCTGGATTTTGAAGTGTGATTATGTACATTTTTCACTGATAAATAAATTAGTTGTAATACCACCAAAATTCTTAATAACATTACATCTAAATAATATATTGTGCATTAATTATTTATCAAAACAAATTAAATATAACTCAATGAATTTATTTTCAAATAGTTCTGTTGGGGTTTTTTTTTGTACCAGGTACAAAAATATACCAGACATGTTAAAAAAACCTCCAACAAGCGAACAAAAACAAAACCCTAAATGATCCCCCCAAACAAAAAAATAAAACAATCACCAACCCAAATCCCCAAGTTTCTTTCCTTAAATGCAATATTTTTGTTCGAATTAATAATATTGTGACCATGCTATCAATTCAAATATATGTTGACTGATACATATGTATAATTTCTATTAACAGGAATACAAGAATGGAACAATTAATGTGGGTGGGAGGTGAGTGTATATAACAATAAGAATAGCATTTTTAACTTTCACTGAGAAATAGTGAGGAGCTGGCAAGATTTTGGTGTGTATAGATTTAGTAGTGAGAGTCAGAGATCTATAAGACACTGCAGAGTTTAAATTATGGGCTATGTGTATTTTAAACCTAGCATTCAATATTAAATGTGAAAAGTTTCAGTGAACTGCCTGGTGGTTATTAGCAGTACTAGACTGCTTTCAAGGAGGCCATTTAACTGTACTTCATAGAAGCATAGAATCATTTGGGTTGGAAGAGATCTTTAAAGGTCATCTGATCCAACCCCCTGCAATGAGCAGGGACATCCTTAACTAGATCAGGTTGCTTAGAGCCTTGTCCAACCTGACCTAGAATATTTCCAGGGATGGGGCATCTACCACCTCTCTGGGCAACCTGTTCCACTGTTTCACTGCTCTCATTGTAAAAAATTTCTTCCTTGTATCTAGTCTGAATCTACTCTTTTAGTTTAAAACCATTACCCCTTGTCCTATTGCTACAGGCCCTACTAAAAGTCTATTCTCATCTTTCTTATAAGCCCCCTTCAGATAATGGAAAGCTGCAATCTCCCAGGAGCCTTCTCTTCTCCAGGCTAAACAACCCCAGCTATCTCAACTTCTCAAGGAACTTTAGTTTCAATCTTGTGCAAATTCTAATTCTAGACTGAGTTATAATCATCATGTAGACATGATAGGTAACATAAGCTTGCAGTGTATACACAATATTTTTCCCATTTCATAACAGACCTTTATCTAGTGGCTAACGAAATATAGGATATTGATTGCAGAAAAATTGTGAGGGCATATTTATTGTACCATATATAGTAAGCCCCGTTTGATGCATTAGCATTTAGTCATTTTATGCAAAATTAGTGAGAAAATTACTCCTGTATATAATTTAATATGCATCAGAAGTAACTCATCTTTATAAGAGGAAAGAAATAAAAGATCATTAGATAACTAGAATAGTGTTGCTACATGGTTAAAACATTATTAAATAATTTTTCAGTGTTTTACTTACACTAGTTTTCTCATAATGGTGCCACCATTTCATGACAAAGAGCATAGAGGAGAAAAAACTTAAAATGTCTGCTAGCACACATCGCTGAATTTATATGTCACTAAACAATGGATGAGCATAGACTTGAATATCAACTATTTAATTAGCATTTTAACCATTCATACATAGAAAATAGGTCATTTACATGCACCACACTTAGCTATTATTCCCATAAAAATCTACTAATATTTTGTCTAATGTATGTAACATTCTAGTATGCCATCATAAGAAAATAAAAACATATGTTGTTATTTTTAAAACCTTGATGCTCAAAAATTTAATTAAAACATGTAAAATCTTTATATATCTCCTTGAAGATTATTTTAATTATGTAGCTTAACCTTAAGTTGATCATAAAAGGCTGGATATAACTAACACTAAGAACTTCAAAGGGCAACAGAAACCCTCTAACAGTCCCCAGTTTAATTAAAGGCTATTATTGCAAACCTCTTTAACGTACAGTTATATTTAACGACAAAAGGTTGCTTAGAACCCTGTCCAACCTGACCTTGAATGTTTCCAGGGATGGGGCATCTACCACCTTTCTGGGCAACCTGTTCCACTGTTTCACTGCCCTCATTGTAAAAAAATTCTATCTAGTCTGAATCTACTCTTTTAGTTTAAAACCATTATCCCTTGTAATTCTAATGGAAGGCTGTAATAAGGTCTTCCCAGAGCCTTCTCTTCTGCAGGCTGAACAACCCCAACTCTCTCAGCATTTCCTCATAGGAGAGGTGTTCCAACCCTCTGATGGTTTCTGTGGCCTTCCTCTGGACCTGCTCCAACAGGTCCATGTCTTTCTTGTACTGAGGACTCCAGAGCTGGATGG
Organism: Todiramphus chloris collaris; assembly: GCA_025345505.1. Classification (NCBI taxonomy): domain Eukaryota; kingdom Metazoa; phylum Chordata; class Aves; order Coraciiformes; family Alcedinidae; genus Todiramphus; species Todiramphus chloris. Next base: position 47,085 of record JANVCC010009064.1, on the reverse strand, counting down.
GTCTCACCAGAGTGGAGTAGAGGGACAGAATTACTTCCCTTGACCTGCTGACCACACTTCTTTTGATGGAGCCCAGGATACGTTTGGCTTTCTGGGATTCAAGTGCACATTGCCAGCTGATGTCCAACTTTTCATCCACCAGTACCCCCAAGTCCTTTTCTCCAGAGCCATTCCCAGTCCATTAATTGCCCAGCCTGTATTGATACTGGGGGTTGCCCTGACCCAGGTGGAGGCCTTTGCACTTGGCCTTGTTAAACCTCATGAGGTTCACGTGAACTGACTTCTAGAGCTTGTCCAGGTCCCTCTAAATGGCATCCTGTCTTTCAGGCATGTCAACTGCACCACTCAGCTTAGTGTCATATGCAAACTTGCTGACGGTGTGCTCGATCTCACTGTCTGTGTCATTGATGAAGATATTAAACATCACTGGTCCCAGTACGGACCCCTGAGGGACTCCACTCATCACTGATTTCCATACAGACATTAAGCCATTGACCACTACTCTCTGGATGTGACTGTCCAGCCAATTCCTTATCCACTGAATAGTCCATTCATCAAATCCATATCTCTCCAAGTTAGAGAGAAGGATGTTGTTTAATGTTTTTAGGGAAATTTATTAATTATTTCTGTGAATACTTATCTAGATTTAAACTAGATTTGAAGAGGGAAAGGGATAAAACCTGGCTTGCTGGAGATAAGCTTGGGGGCGTCACATCAATGTTAGTGGGATGGTGTGCTAGCAAGGTCCTTAGGTATGCCATCCCAGTGGAGGTAGAGGATAGAGTGCCATGTGATAGAAAAAACAGACAGGATATTGATGGGCTAAAAATCATTGTAGTGCCTGGGAATGGTCAGGTAGGAATTAGACCTTCTCTTCTCCAAAAGGTGACAGAATCAATAGCTCAGATGAAGTGCATCTATACCAATGCACACATCATGGGCAACAAACAGGAAGAGCTGGAAGCCATTGTAAAGCAGGAAAACTATGTAGCTGTCATCATGAAAAAATGGTGTGATGATTTGCACAACTGGAGTGCTGCATTGGATGGCTATAAACTCTTCAGAAGGGATAGGAAAGGAAGGAGAGGTGGTGGAATGGCCCTATACATTAGGGGGTGCTTTGATTGTCTAGAGCATAATGATGGTGATGATAGGGTTGAGTGTCTATGGGTAAGAATCGGGAGGAAGGCCAACAAGGTAGATATCATGGTAGGAATTTGTTATAGACCACCCAACCAGGACCAAGAAGCAGACAAATTATTCTATAAGCAGCTGGGAGAAGTGTCACAATCACTACCCCTTGTTCTCGTGGGGGACTTCAACTTACAAGATGTCTGCTGGAAATACAATACAGCAGAGAGAACAGTCCATGAGGTTCCTGGAGTGTGTGGAAGATAATTTCCTGACACAGCTGGTGATAGAGACAACTAGGGAAGGTGCCCTCATTGACCTATTGTTCATGAACAGAGAAGGACTTGTGGGTGATGTGAAGGTCAGAGGGCGTCTTGGGCATAGTGATCATGATAGACTTTTCAATTCCTGGGGAAGTAAGGAGTGGGGTCAGTAGAACTGCCACCTTGGACTTCTAGAGGGCAGACTTTGACCTGTTTAGGAGGCTAGTTGACAGGATCTCTTGGAAGGCGGTTCTGAAGGGCAAAGAAGTACAGGAAAGCTGGACATTCCTCAAGAGGGAAATCTTTAAGGCACAGAAGCAGGCCAACTTGGTGTGTTGTAAGATGAGCTAGTGGGTGTAGCAGCCACTCCTCCCAGTTTAGTATTATCAGCAAACTTACTGAGGGTACACTCCATCCCTTCAGCCAGGTCATTGATGAAGATGCTGAATAAGCCTGGACCCAGAACTGACCCCTGGGGAACACCACTACTTACAGGTCGACAGCTGGACTCTGCACCACTGATCAAAACCCTCTGAGTTCTATTGTTCAGCCAGTTCTCAACCCATCTCCCTGTCCACTCTTCTAACCCACACTTCCTGAGCTTACCCACGAGGATGTTATGGGAGACAGTATTAAAAGCCTTGCCAAAGTCAAGGTAGACAACATCCACTGCTCTCTCTGCATCTACCCATTCAGTCACACCATCAGAGAAAGCTATCAGATTAGTCAGACATGACTTCCCTTTAGTAAATCCATGCTGGCTACTGTTAACCTTTTCTTCCATGTGCTGAGATATGTTCTCCAGAATGAGATGCTCCATTACTTTTCCAGGGATGGAGGTGAGGCTGACTGGTCTGTAATTACCAGGGTCTTCCTTCTTGCCCTTTTGTCACTGGAGTGACATCGGCTTTCCTCCAGCCCTCAGGCACTTCACCTGTTCTCCATGATCTTTGAAAAATGATGGAGAGTGGTAGGGCAACAACATCAGGCAGTTCCCTCAGCACTCATGGGTGCAGCCCATCAGGGCCCATGGATTTGTGTGTGTTCAGTTTATGCAAGTGATTTCTAACCCAATCCTCAACCAGTGGAGAGACTTCTTCCTTCCAAACTTTTACTCTTACTTCCAGGGTCAGGGATTCCTGAGGGCTGCTCATAGCAGTGAAGACAGAAGCAAAGAAGGTATTCAGTAACTCCACCTTCTCTGCATCCTCTATCACCAGGTCTCCCACCTCATTCAGCAGTGGGCCCACATTTTCCCTAGACTTCCTTTTACTACTGATGTATTTGAAGAAGCCCTTCTTGTTCTCCTTTACTTCCTTTGCCAGAGTTAATTCCAAAAGGGCCTTGGCCTTCCTTGCTGCATCCCTACATACCCTGACAACATTCCTATAATTCTCAAAAGAGACCAGTCCCTTTTTCCACATGCGATGAACATTCTTCCACTTGAGTTTTTTCAGCAGCTCCTTGCTCATCCATGCTGGTCTCCTGCCTCCTCTACTTGATCTTTTACTCAAAGGAATGCACCTGTCTTGAGCTTGGAGTAAGTAATGTTTGAATATCAACCAGCTCTCTTGGGCCCCCTTACCTTCTAGATTCTTAGCCAAAGGGATTCCTCCCAGTAGGTCTTTGAAGAGGACAAAGTTAGCCCTCCTGAAGTCCAGGGTTGCAATCTTATTGCCTTGCTTCTTCCTTGTATGATACTAAACTCCACCATGTCATGGTCACTACCGCCAAGGCTGCCCCCAACCTTCACATCCCCTACCAGACCTTCTTTGTTTTTTAATAGAAGGTCCAGCAGCACTCCCTTCCTTGTTGGCACTTCCAACACCTGCATCAGGAAGTTATCACTGATGCATTGCAAGAGCCTTATGGACTGAGTATGCCTCTCTGTGTAGCCTTTCCAAAATATATCAGGGTGATTGAAGTCACCCATGATCACCAGGGCATGTGATCTTGCGGCTACTTCCAGCTGCCTGTAGAAGGTCTCATTGACATCCTCTTCCTTGTTTGGTGGTCTGTAGTAGACACCCACAACAGTTTCACCTATATTTTCATGCCCCTTAATTCTCACCCATAATCTTTCAACACGTTCTTCACACACACACACGCACACACACACCCCGGGAAGAGCTCAATGCATTCCAGTTGCTCATGCACATAAAGAGCAATTCCACCACCTCACCTTGCTGGTCTAGCTTTCCTAAAAAGTACATAACCACCCACGACAACATTCCAGTCATGTGAGCTATCCCACCATGTCTCAGTAATTGCAATGAGATCATGGCCCTGCGACCAAACATAGATCTCCAATTCCTCCTGCCTATTCCCCATGTTGTGTGCATTGGTGTATAAGCATTTCAGAGAGGGGGTTGAGTGTATCATTATTGCACTTGGGGGTGAAAGACCTTCTGGTTCTCAAAAATACCAGCACGCTGCCCCACAAGTTCTGGGATACAACACCCATGGCCATCTCTAGCTAGTATGGATAGATACATCCCCTGCCCCCTTCATATCTAGTTTAAAGACCAGCAATCTCTTGTGCAAAGACTCTCTTCCCCCTTTGAGAAAGGTGTTTCCCATTAGGTGTCAGCAAACCTGGTGCTGTATAGGTCATCCCATTGTCAAAAAAGCCAAAATTGTTATGGTGACACCAGCTATGGAGCCATGTATTAATAGCCTGTTCACTTCGATGTTCCTGCCTGCCACTGGAAAGAGAGAGGAAAAGATTATTTGTGACCCAGAATCCCTCACCAGTCATCCCAAGGCTCTAAAGTCTCTTTTGATTGTTCTTAGATTACTAGTCTCAGTGTGCTCACCACCTACATGGGAGACCAGAAATGGATAATAATCTGAGGATCGTACCAATCTAGGAAGTTTCCTAGTGGCGTCCTTAACCTAGGCTCCAGGGAGACAGCAGACTTCCCTTTGAGAAGGGTCTGTCCAGCATATTGGAACCTCTACTCCTCTCAGAAGGGAGTCACCTACAACTATAACCCTTCTTTTTTTTTCTTGTGGGTGTGGTTGTGATACGAGCAGTAGGCCTTTCTGATGGCGGACGAATCTCAGGTTGCCCATCGACTGCATCCTCATTTGTCTGGTCTTTCTCAACCAGGGACTCATATCTGTTCTTCAGTGGCACTGGGAGGGGTGAGGTGGGCAAGGATGGAGTTTGTCTGTTGCCACGATGATGAACTTATAATCGTAGAATCATAGAATTGTCAGGGTTGGAAGAGACCTTAAAGATCATCTAGTTCCAACCCCCCTGACATGGGCAGGGACACCTCCCACTAGAGCAGGTTGCTCAAAGCCCCATCCATCCTGGCCTTAAAATCTTCCAAGGGTGGGGCTTCCAGCACCTCTATGGGCAACCTGTTCCACTGTATCACCACCCTCATGGTGAAGAAATTTTTCCTAATGTCTAACCTGAATCGACCTATCTCTAGTTTTAATCCATTCCCTCTAGTCCTATCACTGCCTAACAGCCTAAAAAGTCCCTCCCCAGCTTTCTTGTAGGCCCCCTTCAGATACTGGAAGGACACAATAAGGTCTCCCCGGAGCCTTCTCTTCTCCAGACTGAACAACCCCAACTCTCTCAGTCTGTCCTCATAGGAGAGATGCCCCAGCCTGCTGATCATCCTCGTGGCCCTTCTCTGGACATGTTCCAGCACATCCATATCCTTCTTGTAATAGGGGCTCCAGAACTGGACCCAGTACTCCAGGTGAGGTCTCACAAGAGTGGAGTAGAGGGGAGAATCACCTCCCTTGACCTGCTGGCCACACTTCTCTTGATGCATCCCAGGATACAATTGGCCCTCTGGGCTGCAAGAGCACACTGATGGCTCATGTTGAGCTTCTCATCCACCAGTATTCCCAAGTCCTTTTCTTCAGGGCTGCTCTTAAGCCAGTCACTGCCCAGCCTATACTGGTGCTTGGGATTGCTCCGACCCAGATGGAGGACTTTGCATTTGGCCTTGTTGAACTTCATGAGGTTGGCATGGGCCCACCTCTCCAGCCTGTTGAGTATGTAGAGTTCAGGAGCATATCTGAAATGCTTGTACACTAACACACATAGTATGAGAAACAAAGAGGAAAAAATGAAAGCATTGATCACTTCCCAAAGATATGATGTCATTGGTATTAGCGAGACTTGGTGGAATGAGTCCCACGATTGGAGTGCTGTGATGGAAGAGGAGGTTGAAGGAAAACATTGAGCCGATACTTGATGAAAATGGTCACCTGACAAATAGGGATGAATAAAATCAGAGGCATTCAATGTTATTTTTTTGCCTTAGTCTTTAATAATACTGATAGATCTTGGGCTGCCCGGTCCTCTGAGTTGGAGGACCACAGCTGAGGGAACAGTGACTTTCCATTTGTGGAAACTGAAATTGTAAGGGACCAGTTTTATCAGCTGAATCTTCTCAAGTCCATGGGGCCTGATGGAATTCATCCCAGTGTACTGAAGAAGGTAGAAGATGTTACATCAGAACCTCTCACAATCATCTACAAAAGTCTTGGGAGGCTGGGAAGGTCCCTCCTGACTGGAAGCTTGCCAGTCTTATTACAATTTACAAGAAGGGTGTGAGGGAGGACTCGGGATACTACAGACCTGTTAGTCTAAACTCAGTACCTGGAAAAAAATATGTAGATCATACTGGGTGCTATTGAAAGACATTTAAAGGACAATGCAATCATCAGACACAGTCAACATGGGTTCACAAAGGGAAAATCCTGTTTAATTCATTTCACAGAACCACAGAATCACAGAATCACTCAGGTTGGAAAAGACCCTTGGGATCATTGTGTCCAACCATTAGCCCTACTCTACAAGTTCACTCCTAGACCATGTCATTTGATATCCTTCTATGATAAGGTCACCTGCCTAGTGGATGAAGGGAAGGCAGTGGATGTAGTTTTTCTGGATTTTAGTAAGGCTTTTGATACTGTCCCTCACAGCAGCCTTCTGGACAAGTTGTCCAGCTGTGGGATGAGTGGGTTCACAGTGCACTGGCTGAAGAACCGGCTGAAGGGCAGGGTTCAAAGGGTAACAGTGAATGGGGCTACATCTGGCAGGCAACCAGTCACCAGTATTGTTCCTCAGGGTTCAAATCTAGGGCTGGTTCTGTTCAATATATTTATCAGTGATCCGGATGCAGGAGTTGAATGCACCCTTAGTAAGTTTGGTGATGATACCAAACTGGGAGGTGCTGTTGACTCTCTTGAGGGACAAGAGGCCTTGCAGAGGGATTAGTTGTTTTTTTCCTTTTGATTCTCAATCCACATAAGACTTAATTTTGTTTTTCTATGTAATTGGAAATTTTTTAGTAAAAAATTAGTATTATGTATATGCTTTCGTGATCAACTTTTAGGGGCCTGTTGCATGAAAGGGTAATTTGTCAGAAAATAAACCCCCTTGTTTTCCAGCTGGTCCTCAGATTTCAGAGGGGCTGGGGATGGCTAGGCTTAGATTCTGAGTGATGTCCAATTTGCACTATTAGTCAGGTCACGTTCAGTCTGTCTGAACTAGCACGGCTCGGATTCACTAATAGGGCACTGTTAGTTTGGGTACTATTAATCCGGTTGCGTTCAGTGTATCTGAATTAACATGGCTCGGATCCCAGTCCAGTCGTGTTCAGCATCTGAACTAACATGTCTCCGGATTCACTAATAGCCCCCTGCACCCCCCTGCCCAGTCACACTCCACGGTACCACGCGGCCAGTAAAGTTCTGACGGCACCCGATGAGAGAACTACTGTGACTAGCTGCATGAAAGGTGCAGTTTGTTGAGAGCAACAGGAATACAAGTTCCTTTAGATTGCCGGTGATAAATACACTGTCTGCAAAAGTATATATGTGTGTATATATATATGGTATACCAAACGCATTAAATCAAAGAACAGCTCAAGAAGATTTCTAAGTTTAAGAGTCCGGATCTTACCCAAAGGCGTCCCTAAGGGGGGGAAGGAAGGTTCAGCCCGTTGACTGATCCCAGGAGTCAGAGATGATGTTCACTCTGACTTGTCCATGATGGTGTCTTCCCTAACATCCCCCCTTACCTTAACCATTTTTATAATAATTTTTACCTTCAAGATGGAGCTTGAGTGACTCGTCATAAATACATTTGTTATGATTGGTGTAAATTTCTCTCTCTTTGCTTTTAAAGATATAGCTGAAGAAAATTCACTGCGCAAACTCAGTGAGGGGTGGTCGCATCTTGGAGGTGGGTAGCCTCCGGGCTGGAGGTGTGTTTTGGTATTATAATGACATTATAATGAGCAAAGTTCACACAAAGGACAGTACTTTGTCAAAAACTGACAGACTGTTGGCCCAGGGTTGCAAACCAGCAGCTTATCAGTTCTGTAGGAACAGCAAGTTCCCATTTCTCTTGCAACTTTGCAGGACCTGGCCGTGGAATCTTCACTCCACTCCATCCCCCGTGCTGCTTGCGGGCAGTTTTGGCTAGGGAACTGCTGTGAAATGGATTCCTGGCATACCAGTTGCACTCTGCCTTGAAATTTTCTCTGCTGTTATACCTTTCCTTATATGTGAACAATGCTGCAACTTTAATATTATTTTAGTTTTTAAAATCATCCCCAGTCATCATTCCACAGGGCCCATGCAAAACATCCATTTTTTCATTAAGCTATCATTTATTTCTTGCTTTTCTCAAAGACCTATTCAGTCATTTTGGGTCAAATTATGCCATTGATTTTTAATGAGAATTCATCACTGACTTGAACAGGAAGTTCTGCTCAAAAGTCAGTTGCACAATCTGAATCACTGTGAGATTCTTCAGAAAGAAAGAAAGAATCTGATGCTTCATTGTCCTGGTGTTGCTGGGATAGAATCATAGGCCAGCCACGTTCTACAGGCCTTTAGTGTTGTCTGAAAAGCAGATTTGTTACCTGGTGTGCAAACCAGTTCTCACATACTCAGGAGAAACATTGCTTATTTATTTCAGAGTTGCACAAGCCTGGGTGCTTGGTAGTTTCCCACAAATCAAGCATACCCAGCAGGACTATTCATGATATATTTATACACAAAAATCACATAGCAGAACCCTCCCCTTTACAATAATTGGTCACACGTTTACATATAATTTCTGCTGTGTCATTCTACTTTCTATAGCACATGCTCAGGGGAAGGGTCTTCACCTGGGGAAGGGTCTTTCTGACCTGTGGGCATGAATTTTAGTATTATAATGAAAGTAGTTCAGCTAAGGATACATGGACTGCAAGTTCTCTTGTCAAGTTGGCATTATACATGGAACACTCTAAGATACTAATCAGGAGTAGTTAAATGTCCCTTTGTTCCCAGGCTACTACAAGTTTAGCTGAGCCTTTGTTTGCATATCTGTCTCTGACCACCAACAAAATAAAAAATCCTGTGATCCTATATCATTAGCAATTTGGAGTCAGCCAGGGAAGCTGACCCAAGGTAGCTCACAGGTGTATCCCATCCCATAAATGTTATGGTCATTATAAAGGAGGAAGTTTGCAGAGGGGTGGGGTTTGGTTGTTGAAGTCTGGTCTTCCTGGGGTAGGACTAGTAAATAATTAAGACTGCTACTGACTTGACTAAGCCCAAGTGCAGATCTAAAGGCTACTCTGAAAATCACTGTCTAAGCATTTCCCTAGCGATAATGTTTTATGTGGAGGACCTGATACTACTGTTCTGACTTTCATGCTATATTATTTGCATATGGAGTTTATTTGAGGTTAAAAGGCCAAATTCTTTTCTCATCGATACAAGGATACCACTCGATCGAGGTGGGGGGAAAGAAGGGAGTGACACAGGTTTGGTGATTCGCTTGGGTTGAATTAAGGAGACTTATACCATAGGTCCATGACATAAAAAAAAAGTTTAATTCTTAATTGCCTGAACTATAACTACTAAAACTATATATGATGTACTTAATGGGAAGAGAAGGTAAAGAGAGAGAGGAGATGAGAGTAAAAGTAGGCAAAGCTCTGTATCACCACATAGGGTTCCAGCAATGTCTTGCCTGATCCATTCCTTGTGGGTCTTCGATGGTGGGTGCACACCTTATGGTGTACTTGAGTTCTTTTATATTCCCTGCTGTTGCATTAAGAGGTAAAGTATTTTGGAAGAAAATAAACCTCCTTGTGTTCCAGCTTGTCCTCAGATATCAGAGGGGCTGGGGATGGAAAGGCTTAGATTCTGAGTGATGTCCAATTTGGCACTATGAGTCTGATAACATGGATACACTTAATAGCGTACTGCACCTTCTGTCTGGACATGTGTTGGGGTTTTGGGGAGTTCTTCTGTTTTCCTTCTTCTCTTAAAGAATTTTTCCATACTTGTTCCTCAAGGAGATAAATTGCTGTACTTAAGAGAGACAAAAGGACCTGGCCACAGGGGGAGGGGTCCAGCCAGCCGAATAAAGGGGGTTGGGTGGAGCCCCTTGGGCCCTTGTTTTGCTCCCTGCATTCGAGGGGAGGAGAAGCTGCCCTCGTGGTGGAGAGAACTCATCCCCACTGTGTCTCCTGCTCTCCTTCTACCCCTGCTGCCTCCAGAGGATCCAGCGAGACACCGGGATCAGTTTGGAGAGAGGTCATCCCTGCTGTGTTTCCTGCTCTCCTTCTACCCCTGCTGCCTCCAGAGGATCCGGCGAGACACCGGGATCAGCTTGGAGAGAGGTCATCCCTGCTGTGTTTCCTGCTTCTCCTTCTGCCCCTGCTGCCTCCCGAGGATCCTGCTGGACACCGGGATCAGCTGCACAGGGGGGTTCGTGATGCGGGCTTTTCGTCCGCCATTGCCACGTGAGGCCTGAGCTGGCTCCGGAGCGGTGGGGAGACCATCGCGCCCTCCCTGCTCACTGGGAGCCGCCCGAGAGGTTGGCACTAGGTTCCTGGCTCTGTTTGTTGTTACTACCATAGTTAGCGTTGTTTGTTTGCCTTGTTTTATATATATATATTTAGTAAAAAACTGTTATTCCTATTCCTCATATCTTTGCCTGAAAGCCCCATAATTTCAAAATTATACGCATTCGGAGGGGAGGGGGTTGCATTTCCATTCCAAGGGGGATTCCTGCCTTCCTTGGCAGATACCTGTCTTTCAAACCAAGACAGATTTTGGCGCCCAATGTGGGGCTTGAGGGCATTGAGAGGAAAGGGTGAAAAAAGGTATAACAGTTATTGGGTAATCTAGTTTGTGTGATGAATACCGAAACCTTGTTAGGCAGCACCATGTGGTCTAGCTTACCCTGGTTCACATGGCACGTGGTCATGGCTGTATTTCTCCCCTTTGCAGCTCCTTATCTAAACATGGATCCCCTGACTAAGGTACTGTGGCTGTTATCCAGTTTGCACAATGGGTTGATAAAGTGAGGAATTCATGGGTTATCAACTTCCTCTGGAGTGTGGGCACATGGATAAAGGGCTATCATACACTAAGCGTATGTTTCTGGGGTTATATGAAAAATGGTACCTTCTGTGAGGAAATAACACGGTGGGAACTTTTCTCCCAACCTTTCAACCAGTTCTTTGGGCCTACCCCACTGGCTTTTGAAGGGTTTAGATTTCCCCTAGATACTAACCAAATGTTGTTGATAAGCCTACTCTATTTAGCATTCAGATTGTCTTGGATAACTACCCAGGTGCCTACCACAGAGTCTAGGGGTGCTGCCCCAGAGACTAGAGACCCTGCCCCACAGCCTACCTCAGAAACGGACCACCCGAGTTGGGTAGTGGTACTGGTGAAGGAGATACGTGAGATGGGCCAGATGCTGAGGGAATACACTTCCCCAGCTGATGGGAAACCCTCTCCCTGCCCCGAAGAGGGGGAGCGTGGTGGTGCAGCAGTGGAACCCACAAATGTTACAACTGTCCAGGTTCCAGCTGAACCACAAGGGCAGCCCCAGCCAGCAGCAGTCGCCCCTGTGCAGAGGAGGAAGTGTAAGACCAAAACAGCACGCCCAGTTAATGATGATGGGGAACCAGGGCCCTCACAACCAGCAGGAGAGGCAGAGCCTGAAATCATCACCGATTCCCTGTCGTACGACAGGCTCCGTAATCTGCGAAAAGACATTGTGTGACGGGGGCGTGAGGCTTATACAACCTGCTTACTTTGGATTTGGGACCTTATGGACAAAGGTGTGCAACTGGATGGTGGTGAAGCGAGGTATTTGGGATTCTTGACCCAGGACCTGGGTGTAGATCAGGTATTTGTGAGGGAGCCAGGGCTCCTTTCTCTCTGGGAGCGGCTTTTAATGAGTGTGAGAGAAAGGTTTGTTCATAGAGAGAGAATGCAGGAGTACCATCATAAAATGCAGTGGAAGACACTCGAGGAAGCAATCCAACAGCTAAGAGAAGTGGCAGTATTAGAGGTACTCTTTGGGAGGGATGGACAGCGTGATAATGACCCCGACCAAGTCAGGTGCACAGGGCAGATGTTGTGGAACCTGGCAAAACTAGGGCCACAGCAATATGCCACCTTCATTGCAACCATTAATGCTGAGGACAACCGAGAAACAGTGGGCTCCATTGCCAACAGGTTCCGGTATTATGAGAGTATAGTCAATGGCCCAATGAATGCTCAGGTCTCTGCTGTGGTTAGGGACCTCAAGGAGGAGATTGTGGAGGAGGTAAGGAAGAGCATTTCCTATGTGGCACCAGTGCGAGTCACAGACCCCAGAGTCAGAGCCCGACGTCCCCCAGCTAGAGAGAGAGGGTACACCCCACGAGCTGAGCTGTGGTTCTTTCTGTGTGACCATGGGGAAGACATGAGAAGATGGGATAGGAAACCCACTTCTGTTCTGGCAGCACGGGTGCGTGAACTCAAAAGAGAAAGCACTAACCAAAGGGGTTCTGCCAGAGTGAAAGTGGCCTCAGCCTCCCGTGACCGAGCTGCCAGGTATTACAGAAGGGAGGATGATATGTCGGATCCCCTAGAAGGAATCTCCTGCACATATGCCCAGGGAAGGAATGATGACCAGGGCTAGGGGGGCCCTGCCTCTGGCCAGGAAGAGGCACGGGAGAATTGGGTCTTTTGGACAGTGTGGATCAGATGGCCTGGCACATCAGAGCCACAGAAATATGAAGCCTTAGTTGATACTGGTGCCCAATGTACTTTAATGCCATCAGGACATGTGGGGGAAGAATCTGTTTCCATTGCTGGGGTGACCGGAGGATCACAGCAGCTGACCCTGGTGGAAGCTGAGGTGAGCCTGGCTGGGAAGGAGTGGCAGAAACATCCAATTGTGACGGGCCCAGAGGCCCCGTGTATTCTGGGCATAGACTTCCTCTGGAGCGGCTATTACAAAGACCCAAAAGGACTCAGGTGGGCATTTGGGATAGCTGCTGTGGAGGCAGAGGTCATTGGGCAATTGAACAGCCTGCCTGGACTATCAGAGAATCCTTCTGCAGTTGGGCTCCTGAAGGTGGAAGAGCAGCCAGTGCCAATTGCCACCTCAACAGTGCACTGCCGGCAGTACCGGACAAATTGAGATGCCGTGATCCCCATGCACAAGATGATCCGTGACTTGGAGAGCCAAGGGGTGATCAGCAATGTCCACTCACCCTTCAACAGCCCTATTTGGCCTGTGTGCAAGTCTGATGGAGAATGGAGATTGACAGTGGACTATCGTGCCTTGAATGAAGTGACTCCACCCCTGAGCGCTGCTGTGCCGGAAATGCTGGAGCTCCAGTATGAGCTAGAGTCCAAAGCAGCGAAGTGGTATGCCACTATTGATATTGCCAATGCTTTTTTCTCCATTCCTCTGGCAGCAGAATGCAGGCCTCAGTTTGCCTTCACCTGGAGGGGCATGCAGTACACCTGGAACCGACTGCCCCAGGGGTGGAAGCACAGTCCCACCATCTGCCATGGACTGATCCAGCCTGCACTGGAAAAGGGTGAAGCTCCAGATCATCTGCAGTACATCGACAACATCATTGTATGGGGGAACACGGCAACAGAGGTATTTGAGAAAGGAGAGATTATCCAGATTCTCCTGGAAACTGGCTTCGCCATCAAAAAGAGCAAAGTCAAGGGACCTGCCCGAGAGATCCATTTCCTGGGGGTAAAGTGGAAAGACGGACGGCGTCAGATTCCCACCGAGGTCATTAATAAGATCACTGCAATGTCTCCACCCACCAGCAAGAAAGAAACGCAATCTTTCCTTGGTGCCATAGGCTTTTGGAGAATGCACATTCCTGAGTACAGCCAGATCGTGAGCCCTCTGTACCTGGTTACCCGCAAGAAGAATGATTTCCACTGGGGCCCTGAACAACAACAAGCCTTCACCCAGATCAAGCGGGAAATTGCTTGTGCGGTACCCCTTGGCCCAGTCAGGACGGGACCAGAGGTGAAGAACATGCTCTACTGTGCAGCTGGGAACAAGGGTCTGTCTTGGAGCCTTTGGCAGAAGGTGCCTGGTGAGACTCGGGGGCGACCACTGGGATTCTGGAGCTGAAGCTACAAAGGGTCCAAAGCCAACTACACCCCAACAGAGAAAGAAATCTTGGCCGCCTATGAAGGAGTCCAAGCTGCCTCAGAAGTAATTGGCACAGAGGCACAACTCCTCCTGGCACCCCGACTACCGGTGCTGGGGTGGATGTTTAAGGGAAAGGCTCCTTCCACGCATCACGCCACCAATGCTACTTGGAGCAAATGGATAGCCCTCATCACACAGCGCGCCCACATTGGAAACCAAAATCGCCCTGGGATCTTGGAAATAATTACGAACTGGCCAGAAGGTGAGACTTTTGGATTATCCTCTGAAGAAGAGGAGGAGCAAGTGACACGTGCTGAGGAAGTGCCCCCATATAATGAGCTACCGGAGAGTGAAAGACAATACGCCCTCTTCAGTGATGGTTCCTGCCGAATCGTAGGTGCTGGCCAGAAATGGAAAGCTGCTGTATGGAGCCCCACACGACAAGTTGCACAAGCTACCGAGGGAGAAGGTGGATTGAGCCAACTCGCTGAGCTCAAAGCCGTCCAATTATCCCTGGACATTGCTGAAAGAGAGAAGTGGCCAAAGCTATACCTCTACACTGATTCATGGATGGTAGTCAACGCCCTGTGGGGCTGGCTGGAAAGATGGAAAAAGGCAAACTGGCAGCGTAGGGGAAAACCAGTCTGGGCTACTGCTGAGTGGAAAGACATTGCCACTCGGGTAGAGAAGCTACCTGTGAAAGTCTGTCATGTAGATGCCCATGTCCTCAGGAGCCGGGCTAATGAAGAAAATCGTAACAACGAACAGGTAGATCAGGCTGCAAAAATAGAGGTGTCCCAGATAGACTTGGATTGGCAACATAAAGGCAAGTTGTTCTTGGCTCGATGGGCCCATGATGCCTCAGGCCATCAGGGCAGAGATGCTACCTATAAGTGGGCACGAGACTGAGGGGTGGATTTAACCATGGACAGTATCTCCCAAGTTATCCATGACTGTGAGACGTGCACCGTGATCAAGCAGGCCAAGCGAGTGAAACCCCTATGGTATGGTGGGAGGTGGTCCAAATACAAGTATGGGGAGGCCTGGCAGATTGATTGCATCACACTGCCTCAAACCTGCCAAGGCAAGCGGTATGTGCTCACCATGGCAGAAGCCACCACAGGATGGTTGGAGACCTACCCTGTGCTTCACGCTACTACCCAGAACACCATCCTGGGCCTTGAAAAGCAGGTCCTTTGGAGGCATGGTACGCCCGAGAGAATTGAGTCTGACAATGGGACTCATTTCAAGAACAGCCTTATAAACAGCTGGGCTAGGGAACATGGCATCGAATGGGTGTACCATATCCCTTACCATGCACCAGCAGCTGGGAAGGTTGAGCGGTGCAATGGGCTGCTTAAAACCACATTGAAGGCACTGGGCGGGGGGACTTTCAAAAATTGGTAGATGCATTTAGCAAAAGCCACCTGGTTAGTTAACACCCGAGGCTCCGCCAACTGAGCAGGCCCTACTCAGTGTGAACCCTTACGAACAACAGACGGGGATAAGGTTCCAGTGGTACACAAGAGGTATGCTTGGGAAAACTGTTTGGGTTAATTCTGCCTTGAGCAAAGACAAACCCATCCGTGGGGTTGTTTTTGCACAGGGACTGTTATAAGTTAGATTCACGAATTTATGTGAGTCATAGCCAATACAAAATTTAAGAATTTATTAAGCAAGCGATACCAAGCAAAACAGCGCTGGGCGACCGGGGAGACGCAGCTCTGACAACGGTGCGCAAAAGATGTCAAGCAAGCAGGCATTTATTACACTAAATTATGCATATCCAACAGCGTGAACTACATATTCATTATGTGGGGTTGGATTATTATAATCAGGTCCAGGAACTCATTATCATAGGTCTCCTCCCCTTGGCACTTGTGCACTGCTGTCTGGTGGTCATGGGCCGGGGTCTTCAGGAGTCTTTGGGAGGAAGGCTGCCAGTCTTCCTCGCAGTGTACTTTTCACCTTTTGTCTCAAAATGCAGAGTTGTGATGAGTCAGAAATCACAGGGCTGGTGTGACCTGTCTTGTCTGTGGGAGGCTCTCCTGTATTCCTCCCTGTCTGGGAGTTAGTTTCCCTTATCTACAAAGACCAAAACTACACAAGACAGGCTACAGGATTTATGAGAACCTTGATAACTTTCAAGGCTATGTGAGACAAAACACAACTTACAACTATGTAAGACAAGACACAGTTTACGGCTATGTAAAACAAGCTGCAATTACAAGGCTACTAAACTAAAATTTATGATGACATTTACAACTCAGGCCTCGGCCAGGCCTGTATCTGGTGGGAGCAGGGATGATGTCCTGGAGGGCCGAGTCCCCAGCATAGCAAAATACATTTGGTACCTTTCCATAGCTGATTTGGTGCTTTTATTAGAGCAAAACAGCTTAAGCAATTGGTACAAAGTTTGATGAACAAACAATTCACAGTTTATCACAGGGACCAGGTTGCACCTGGTGGGTGATGCAAAAAGATGGAGAGACCCGATGCATACCTCAAGGGGACCTCGTTTTAGGGTGAACCACCCATGGCATTGCACTTGTATCTATATCTGCATGTATATATGTATATAATTAGGGGTAATGCATGTGTGTATATAGTTTAAAGGATTAAGTTTGATGTAACATGTTAGTATGGAAAAATTTGGGGTGGATAATATTGGGGTTTTGGGGAGTTCTTCTGTTTTACTTCTTCTCTTAAAGAATTTTTCCATACTTTTTTGTCAGGGAGGTAAATTGCTGTACTTAAGAGAGACAAAAGGACCTGGCCACAGGGGGAGGGGTCCAGCCAGCCGAATAAAGGGGGTTGGGTGGAGTCCCTAGGGCCCTTGTTTTGCTCCCTGCATTCGAGGTGAGGAGAAGCTGCCCTCGTGGTGGAGAGAACTCATCCCCACTGTGTCTCCTGCTCTCCTTCTACCCCTGCTGCCTCCCGAGGACCCTGCTGGACACCGGGATCAGCTGCACAGGGGGGTTCTTGATGCGGGCTTTCCGTCCGCCATTGCCACGTGAGGCCTGAGCTGGCTCCGGAGCGGCAGGGAGACCATCGCGCCTTCCCTGCTCACTGGGAGCTGCCCGGGAGGGTGGGACTCGGTTCCTGGCTCTGTTTGTTGTTACTACCATAGTTATTGTTGTTTGTTTGCCTTGTTATATATATATATTTAGTAAAAAACTGTTATTCCTATTCCTCATATCTTTGCCTGAAAGCCCCATAATTTCAAAATTATAAGCATTCGGAGGGGAGGGGGTTGCATTTCCATTCCAAGGGGGACTCCTGCCTTCCTTGGAAGACACCTGTCTTTCAAACCAAGACAACATGCTTGCAGCCAGCTACATGAAGGGTGCAGTTTATTCAATTTAGTGCTATAAGTCTGGTATAACAGATGCACTTAATAGTGTGCTGAACCTCGTGTCTGGTCATGCTTATGGCCAGTTACATGAAGGATGCAGTTTATTTAGTGCTAGAAGTCTGGTAACAGAGATGCACTCAATAATGTGCTGCACTTTCCATCTAGTCACACTTTCACACATGGTGCCCAATGAGAGACATTTGTAACTAGCCATGTGAACAGTGCAGTTTATTGAAGCAACAGGATTACAGGTTCTTATGGATTGCCAGTAATAAACATACTGTCTGCAAAAGAACATGCAAGTATCAAGATTGTAAGTCATATAGCTCAGTTACAAAACATGTTAAGTTAAAAGGTAGCTCTATAGTCTGAGTTTTCCTGGGGAAGTACTCAGAAAGTCCAGATCTTACCGAAAGGCATCCCTAGGCGGGGGAAGAGAGGCTCAGCCTGTCGACTCATCCCAGGAGTCAGAGATATTCTGTGATGGTATCTTCCCTAACATTCCCCCTTTTTTAAGCCATTTTTATATTATTTTTTATCTTCAAGGTAGAACTTGAGTGACTCTAGTCATAAATACCTTTATTATGAGTGTAAAATTCTCTCGCTTTGCTTTTAAAGGTATAGATAAAGAAAATTCAGTATGCAAGGTCAGTGAAGGGTGGTCGCACTTTGGGATGAAGGTGTTTTGGTATTATAATGACATTATAAAGAGCAAAGTTTGCACAAAGTACAGCACTTTGTCAGAAAATAACAGACTGTTGGCCTAGGGTGGCAAATATGCAGCTTATCAGTTCCATAACATCACAAAGTTCCCATCTTCTGTGGTGATTCACAGAGACTTCACTCTGTTCCACCCTCCATGCTGTTTTGCAGGCAATATTGTTCAGGGAACCACTGTGGAATGGATTCCTTATGTACCAGTTGCACTCCACCCTGGGAGCTTCTTTAATATTATACCTTTCCTTAATGTGTGAACAATGCTGTACCTTTAATGTGATTTTAATTTCTAAGTCACTTCCAGTCATTTTTCCACACCTGCTAAGAGGGGTGTTGCTTGACATACCCCTAAATTTGCATGGGAAGTGTAGAGAGGTGATGCTAATTTGCATAGGAAGCCTACAGAGGTGGTAACTACAGTTCTTTGCACGCTCAAGGGGGGGAAGGGTATCATTAATCCTTTCCACCAATTGAGTCGGTGGTCGCAGAGACCCTGTATTTTATTACCCGTTGTCTGATAGGCAACACATATGAAAACTTGGCAAGGGGACAAGGCTGCTTATCTTCCAGTCTACTTCACTTCCGCCTTAGCTGGCATATTTTGTCCCCTGTTCCGACAGAAAGGCTGCTTCTCCCATCAGCTTGTTCAGGTCAGAGTGTTCCTTACACAGTGTTTGAGACATCAACTCATCTGGATCAGAGTTCAACAAAGGGGTACATCTTGAGTGAATCTATTAAGGTCAGAGGAGTTACTTCAGATTTGCAGCAGTGTAAGTAAAAGTATATTCATATAAGATTTATTTATGTTTGTAAAGTTTACATGCTTGAGCACCTAGCCTTTCTTTTAAAGATACAACATTCATGTCACACTCATGCCTATATTCCATTTCTCTAATGTTAAGTTTTTAACTGCTGCTTTAAATAACCTTATTCAAAATATTTATGTATGGTTACAAGGCTGAAACAATGTGTCCCGTGAAGTTGCAATTAACAAGTTTCATGAAGAGCATTTCATTTTGTGTTCACATCACAGTAGTAAAAATTAGCATTAAAAAAAAATATTTACTAGCATTATTTATAGTATAAATGAAAGACACAAAGCTACAGGGGTTATTTAAAAACACATGCAAAAAAAAAAAAAAAAAAACAGGCAATTTACACTTAATAAATGAAATCATAGTCAAAATTATGTTTTTTTGGAACAGTATTATTAGTATTTTTTTTAAAAGCTACATAATATGTGAAACTCACTTTGGTAAGAAATAATCAGGACAATACTCTGGAAAAGTATTAGGTATGCTAATGAACAACTCAAGTGGCCACAGTTATATGAAAAGTTGTATGTTGCACATATAACTAGTCAGTAAGTAAAAGCAAGAAACTTTCTTTCTGGACTAGTAACATCATGATGATCAGTTCTAGTACTAAACAGATTTTCCTTGGGTGTAAATAATGCTGACCAGCAATAGAGTCAGGATGACCTGATCCAGGAGGTCAATTCCCATGTTTTTTGACATTTGATATATAATTCTCGCTGAAGTAATGGAAACTGCATATCAAATAGCAATGGTTAAAAGTTCATTAAGATAATGAGTAAAAGGTTTGTATAAAAAAACAGTAGAGAAATTATATTAATATAAATCACAAAAAACAATGTGGTCCTTCAATTCTAAATATTGAAGATGTCCTATAAAATTAATAATTTTAGTATATCAATAATTTTCTTTTTAGGAGACAAAATGTGAATGTAATTGTTTCAGTGAATGTAATTAAAACAAGGTTTCTTTTGGCTACTTTCAGCATACTTCAGTACTTTCAGTTTCATTAATATGAATATTTGATGGATCAAATATTCCCCTGAAATTTAAAATTAAGCTTTCTTTTTATCTGTAAGAGGACTGTAAAAGCATAGAGACCCTTCTCCTGTAGAATTCAATGCAAGCTGTGTATTTATTTTTTTTCTGTAATATTTAATACAGTCTTTCTGAAATACTGTAAGACTCCTGCAAACCTTTTGCATCTCTTTTACTGTTGTTGTTTTTGGATCTGATATTCACACAGCTTATTGTATATTTTGCTCTCTCATTGAGTCTCAGTGAAGCTCATAACTTTTTCTTCTGTACATCTTCTGACTTTTCTATTAATTCAAATACTGGAGGATGATCTTTTCCTTACAGTAGTGATATATCTCTGAGTGTAGATTGCTCATGCCATAAGGTTATATGGTTATGTGTCACACTAGCCAACAATTCCAAATTGGTTTAGTACATTTAATAAACAGGCTGTCATAAATATTTGAAAATTATGCCCTTTATGTGAGTAGGAAAACACATATATTTTTTAAATGATTATTTAAAGACTTTTCCAAGTGTGACAAGAATCACAAGACTAAAATTGCAGTGCATTTTATGCATGCTTAACCATCATAGAAGCAGTAAAGGGTAAGATAATTTACAACCCTCAAGATAACCTCCCAATGTGAATATTACAGAATACAGAAATTTTAAAGGTGAGATAAAATCTCTTCAACTCTTTATTATCAAAACTATGTATTGAAATGGTAGCAATGTCATGAAGTGCTTTTCTGAGTGCTTTGTTACAGTTCACTGGAATGTTTAAAAATTCAGATCCAGTAAAAGATAAGCTTTATTAACCATGTATGCCTATGCACAAATATGTACAAATAGGACATTTATCTCCAGTTCTAGGGTGTAATTTCTTGCTCTTTCTTAATTAGACTCAAATTCCAAAGTCACATCTTGGAATATACTAGGCTCATTTTAAAACCTAAGAAAAATTATTTTTATTATTATATGCTTCTCCTTTGTTAAGAAGTAAACACATTGTATTGGGTCTGACTGAGATAGAGTTAATTTTCCCCATAGCAGCCCTCACAGTGCTGTGCTTTGCATTGAGAGCTAGAAAGGTGTTGATAATACACCTGTGTTGTGACTACTGCTGAGTAGGACTTGCACAGCACCAAGGCTGGGTTTTTTTTTTTTTCAACATTCCCCCTGCAATGGGATGGGGTGGACAAGATCTTGGGAGGGGACATGACTGGGACAGCTGACCCAAACTGACCAAAGGAATATTTCATACCATATGACATCAGCTGAACTATAAAAGCTAAGAATTGGGGGGGGAGCATCCACTTGTTCTCCAGAGCAACCACTACATGTTTGGAGCTCTGCTTCCTAAAAGGGCCAGACATTGCCTGCTGATGGGAAGTAGAGAATAAATCTTTGTTTTCTTTTGCTTCTGCGCATGGCCTTACTTTGTTTTTTCATTATACTGCTTTTGTCTTAGGCCATGAGTTTCATCTTATTTTCTTCCCCCTGGTCCAGCAGAGAGTAGGGGGGAGAAGTGATAAAGTGGCTTAGTGAGCACCTGGTGTCCAGCCAAAGCCAAACCACCACACATGTTTTCTCCATTCTCTATTATTATGGGACTATGCTGAGATAATTTATAATACCCTTAATGAAGATAACAGCATAAGGAAATTACTGTCAAAAACATTCAGTCTGGGCCTCTGTTTTAAATGATTTATCTGTTTTGTTTTTTTTTTCCTGTTCCTATATCATTGATAAGAATATAAACATAACATCAATGTGAAATACCAAACCCACAAACTAAGGGGGGGGGGGGGGAAATGCTTGCTAAATCAAATACAACTACTCTGGAGGGGACAGTAAAGCTATCTGTAGTCTTCTAACTGAATGAAGATGTGTGAAATTAAATTCAGTGGCTATAGAAGAGAGATGAACTTGTTCCATTAGATACTGATAATTAGCTATAGTTGTCAGGTGTGCTACAAGTAACAGTGCCACATGATTAAGGCAGCTGCATCCCATTGTAGGGAAGATCCCTGGAATTTTCTTAATATAATTTCAGAAATACATGTGTAAATATTATTACAAGAGGCCAAAGTGGAATGATTGGCACATATAGTACCATTGTGAAGCTTTTTCACTATAATAGCAAAGAGGGCCTTGCACTAGTTGTGTGACAGTTTTAGTTCTCACTACTGATCATAATCTTTCCCTTGTACCTTTGTCTTGTTGAGAGCAGGCATAGGGCCAAATGAGTTTTTCTTCACCTTCCTTATACTGTTTTACGGAAGAGTGCGATCAAAATAAAAATCTGAAACTGAAGAACAGGTCAATAATAGTTCTATGTACATACTTTTTACCTCCTTGTGATACTGTAGGTTTTTCTTTCTGAAGGATGGAAAGCAGAATGCAACTTTCTTTTCATAGATCAGGAGAGTGACAGTGATGAAATGCAACTTAGCAAGACTGCATTTTACACTTTATAGTTCTATTTGAGGTTTATGAGTCTGAACCTGCAAATACAGGTATAATGATATTCCATTTACTGGGCTTTGCACTAACAAACACTTCTCTATTACTTCAAATTGGATTACATGACTGACTCTTTTAATTTATATAATTAGCACAGAATTATTTCTTAAAATATTTTTAATACTATTCTTTGAGAAACTAAATTTCAAAAATCTATTCTAATCAACTGATTAAATAGAGATTTTATTAATTTTTATTTAGTGTGACTATCAGTGTAAACCAATATTTGGCATAAAGAAAGTTAGTGGATTGTTCTCAGACAATCAATTGCACTTCTATGCAAATATATTCTAATTCAATATTCCTGTTATATGGCATGTGGTATTTTGTTATGTTGGTATGTTACCTATATTCTGATTTATTCTTTCTTATTTCATGAGACTAGAATAAATTATCTAAACAGATGTGTAGTCTGTTCTGGAATAGAACACTTGTATTAATATGTATTTGTGGAAGTACCAATGTTAGTGTTTATGGTACTTCCACTTCTGCCAAAGTAACAAAGATTTAACTGCTTAAATGTTCACAGGTCACACCAACATTAATGAAGCAAAATATTTTTAGTAAATGAATATTTGTGGTTTCTTACCACTGCTTTCTGTCACTATTCAGTTCCATAGAAATCAAAGATGATAGTAATCTTCACCAGTAATCAAAAATGGTGAATAAGTTATCTAATGCTTTTCTTTGCCAGTTTAGGATTGTTCCTTGTAGTATGTTCTTTGGTGGTTTTGTCTTGTGTTCTAAAGAACAGGACTCCACTATTTCCCCATGGAAACTTTTCAACAGTCTAATAGGATTTACCAGTAGGAACATTTTCCTTTTGTTCATCTTACATTTTCTTCCTTTTCTTAATTTTTTTCAGATACTTCTATTTCATGGTA
The DNA here is from genome assembly GCA_025345505.1 of Todiramphus chloris collaris. Taxonomy (NCBI): domain Eukaryota; kingdom Metazoa; phylum Chordata; class Aves; order Coraciiformes; family Alcedinidae; genus Todiramphus; species Todiramphus chloris. Next base: position 23,920 of record JANVCC010009064.1, on the reverse strand, counting down.
ATAATCTGACAATCATACTGTGTCATCTTTCCAGATACATTCCAAAACACTTGGAACCTAATTTAGAAGTCGTTACTAATGCACAATGTTCCACTGATGATGAAAATTCACTCTTTAAATGCAATTCTGCAAGGTGTTGAGAACATACTACAAAGTCTTGTATGTCTCTCAAATTCATCACCTCCTTGCTAAATTCAAGATTCTTGCCTTTTTATTCAAACATCTTAATAATATTACCCTATCTTATTTGATCTTATTTGACCTGCCTCTGCCCTTTCTTTTATACTAATGATGTTACTCTGGGTGCCCTGGCTGGCTGCTTCTCTCCTTGTCTGTCTTTTTGTCTCCTTCCTGCTATTTGCACAGAACATCCTTAGTGAACTGTGTTACAAACCATCCACCCTCCCCTTAGATCTCTGGTTAAAATCCAGTTTTCTGCATTTAAATTTAAGCAACCCAGGTGATCTTTTTGATTATTTGTGAGTTTATTTTATGAGTTATACACATTGAAATAAACAACCATAAGGTAAACTTACTTTTGATAAATAACCGTAGGGGTTTTTTTTATCATTAAGTTTGTGTTTCTCCTCTCTGTTCTCAGACTTATGTTTTCTTCTGATTTTAGTAAAAGTAAACTTCTGTGGGAAAAGAAAATGTTTACTTTGGGAATACAATGCCTAACTTAAAAAAGAAAAGAGGCATTCTTAGTAAAAATCAGTAGTAATATTAGCTTCACTCTGAAATTCTAAAGAAGTCTGTAATTATCAATGGGCTTTGTACTTCAACATCAAATTTAGCTTAGGCCTCGTGTAAATGAATAAATAGAAAGCAATTAGAGTAAATTTAATTTCTGACTGCAGCTGTCTTGGGTAAATATTATCTGTACATACAAACATTGCTCAGTTGTAAAAGACACAAAGAATGATTTTGGATGCTGAAGTCTAGTGATGACTTACCTATTTGATATGAGCTGTAGAACTATTTGCGATCAGTCTGAGATAGATTTTGAACTGTATCTGCAAATTAACGGTATCTGTCAAAGCTCTTTGATAGATAAGTATATATATCTATTGCTGTCTGTTGGAAGTTTCATCAGACTTTTCAGGTTGACGTGCATGGTGAATTTGAAGATGAATCTCATTTGCTGTGAAAGGTTATTTGAGGGAAGTAAGGCAGTAGAAGTACTGTTGGTATATTCAATGATCCTGGGTTGAATGAATAACCAGAAGTGGTCATTCAAAAAAACCTGTAACACCCCACCCCCTGCTATTTTCCATGTTCTTTTTGATCATGCCAGAAAAAAATCTGGAAAAAATATCTTCTCCTATTTTTATCCCTAGTCCTTTTACTATCTTTTATTACCTTCTGTAACTCCTTTGGGAACTGTCTTGTTTTTATTTGACCTAAGTATCTCTCCGTGTTACAACGAGACATTTATTTGTTTCACTGATACCTGTATTTTATTCTGCTATCTACCTCAAGTCTGTGTTGTAGTGTTTCTGAACAGAAGCCTATGCCACCAATACCCATCAGGTACCTACAAGGCCCGCTGGTGGCCACACTGTGCCATCCATACCGATAAGACTGATTTCCCATTATGTCCCAACCTCGGCTTGTATAAGTTTGCAATTGTGTGTGCTTACAAAAATCTATGTACGTAACGTTCAATCCTGTCAGATTTCATGTGCCTACTTTCATTGTAGCCTGATTTATCCAATAATCATTCTATCCATCATTGCAAGTACAGTTATTACAATTGAAACAGATCAATGAGGAGCAAAGGCAATTGTTTGATCTATTCAGTTATTATTGCTAACCAGAAACTGAGTTTCAATATCCTCTAATATTTGTAAATTGAATTTTGGGCCAAACCCATAGCTCTAATTATCAGAACACTAATTTCCATAAGGCCTTTTCCAAAATTCAGGCCAGGTATTGTTATCATAGTTCCAATGAGTTGAGGCCACCCCATGTAGAGGCAGCCTCATCTCTCCCTTAGGTTAAGGCAGTACAAATCCAGCAGTCTTTAGTAGCATTAGTTAGCAGTTGGATAGTTTCAAAAAGTATGTTCCTGTCCCAAGCAACAGCAATATTTACAATGATTAACACAATCATAAAATATCTGATTCCCATTTCACTCCCTCTGCAATTTTAACTTAAGTGGTCCTGCAGGTTCAGATGTCCACGACTTATTTGGAGCCCTCTTCACTCAAGAGTAGTGGATCCAGGCAGGTCTCTCCTTCATCTTAACTGCAGAGAAGGTGGTCAGCAGCACCTGGTAAGGTCCATTCCCCTTTTCCTGAAGGGGGTCTCCTGAAAAATTCTTAACATATATACAGTCCCCAGGGTTAAAAGGATAAATGGGTTTATCTAGTCCTCTTGCCCTGGCTTCTATCACACACTTGTTAATTCTGTCTAACTGTTTGCTTAGGGCTATTATATATTGTGTCAAATATTGTTCTCCCACCTGGTTCAAGTCTTCTCCTTGATATAGCATGTAGAGTACACCTAAGTACCTTTGTTACTTTTCCTTTTCTTTGAGCCTACAGGCAATATATATTGAAGCTTTCCTCTACAGACTTTGTTTTAGGGATGATGATATCCTTATACATGGAACAGAGAAACCTCTCATGCCACAGTTCCTAGCTACACACTCATGAGGAGATGGAATTATACTGAAGTCAAGGTAGACAATATCCACTGATCTCCCCTCATCTACCAGGCCATTCATTTCATTGTTGAATGTTATCAGGTTGGTTTAGCATGACTTTCCTTTTGTAGATCCATGCTGACTACAACAAATCACCTTCACAGGGATCAAGGTGAAGCTGACTGGCCTGTAGTTCCTGGTGTCCTCCTTCTTGCCTTTCTTGAGTGTCATTTGTTTTTCTCTGCTCCTCAGACATCTCTCTCAGTTGTGATGATTGTTCAAAGATTGTCAAGAGTGGCCTTGCAATGACCCTCAGCACTTGTGGGTCCATCCCATCAGGGACCATGGATTTATGTCTGATTTGCTTAAATACTCCCTGACCTAATCCTCTTCTACCAAGGGTACATCCTCCCCTCTTTAGCATTTCCCACTGGTCTCTGGGACCTGGGATTCCTGAAGACTAGTCTTGCTAGTAAAGACTGTGGTGAGAAGACATTCAATATCTCATCCTGTTCCATGTACTATGTCACAAGGGCCCCTGCCTCATTCATCAGAAGGCCCACGTTTCTCCTAGTTTTCCTTTTGACACCTATGTACTTAGAGAAGCCCTTCTTCTTGTCTTTGACATCCTTTCCCAGATCAATTCTAGTTGGGCTTTGGCTTTCCTAACTGCATCTCTGCATGCTCAATTAATGCTTCTATATTCCTTCTACCTGTCCCTGCTTCCACCTTCTGTATACTTCCTTTTTGTGTTTGAGCTTTGCTAGGGGCTCATTGTTCATCCATGAAGGCCTCCTACCATTTCTGCCTGACTTCTTGAACTTGAACAAAGGTGATCCTTGAATATTAACCATCTTTTCTGGGCTCCTCTTCCCTCAAGGGCCTTATCTTATGGAACTCTTCCAAGAAAATATTTGAGGAGGCCAATGTCTGTTCTTCTCTCAAGTCCAGGGTTGTGAGTTTGCTTTTTGCCTTGTTCCATTCTCTCAGGATTCTAAACTCCACCATCTCATGGTCATTGCAGCCAAGGTTGCCTTTGACCTTCACATTCTCAGTGAGCTCTTCATTGTTTCTATGAGGGCCAGCTTCCTCCTTCTTGTACTCAAACATACCCCAAGGTCGTCGTCCACAGCCCAATTTATTCCCACATAGTCTTGCTGATAGCAGGCATGCCTGTTTTCCCCCAGGAATAATCCCACAGCTGTGGATGTCTGCTATAGATCTCCCAAACAGAGCAATGAGGTAGATGAAATATTCTGTAAGCACTTA
>JANVCC010009064.1:0-19991 GCA_025345505.1 Todiramphus chloris collaris | reverse complement strand
GGGGAGATGACTTTTTGCTCTTATGCAGTTTATTATCAGGGGTTTTTTAACCAGTATAGTGATAGGACCTAGATTTTCTTCTCAGCCAAGGCATATTTTTGGCAAAATAATGCAACTGACTGCTCACTTGAATATTTAATTTTATACTCACACAGAAGCACGCCAGCTGCTGATACATAAAACCAATTTCTGGTATCACCTATCTCTTATCTCAGTCACTGACATGGCTCAACTCAATTTATGACATATGAAATGCTCTGACTATAAATAAGTATATTCTTGTATCACTGAACAGTTCCTTTCTTAGCCTAGTGATTGCAATGTAGAAATGTTTAGACTGGGTTCTTTGGTACAATCCATGCTTTTACAGAAGCTACTAAGTATATTATAAACGTTTGTCATCCAGTGCTTTATTTTAATGTTATTTGAAACTTGGAGATATTTTGCTTACTGAAGTTTTGCAGTAGAGAACACACGGTTGATGAGAGTTTTAGTATCTTCCAGAAACACAGAAAAGATATAGTACTTCTCAAATCTGTGATATGATGACATTCGCTGGGAAGCCAAAGATAACACAGCCTTTTTTTTTCTGCCAAATTACATTGAAAATCTTACTTCAAACCTTCTGCTCACAGAGAACCAAAAGACTTGATACACACATATATATTTTTCATTGAAACACCAAAGTTATTTTGCAGGTGTATTTCAGTAGTCTGCTTCCTTCTTTTATTAATTTGGTGTGCTTTGACATGTGACTTCGATCTGATTCTGCTGCATATATGGGGAATGGACACAATCGGATTTTTAAAGGAGTTTTGGTGACAACAGATAGACATGCTATTGGAAGTTTGGTGCCTACATACCTGGCCCAAAGTCTCCATACATTTTTCACAGTTCTGTATGGACTGCCAGCAAGACTACTAGTACTTTAGATTTAGTGCTAAAGGAAGACAATTGTTTTGGGAACCTTTGGATGCTTATCCTAGCGAAATTGGAACTAAATGTGGGTACCAGTGATACAGACAGAAGCAATCTGAAGAGCATCAAGAGGGACTACAGAGCCCTAGGAGTGGTGGTGAAGGACTCAGGGGCACAAGTAGTCTTTTCATCAATCCTCCCGTGATTGAAAGGGCCAATTGAATTGAGAAAAATCAATAAATGGTTACAGAAGTGGTGTCACAGCCAGGGCTTTGGCTACTTAGACCATAGGACTCACTTTGAGGAACCTGGTTTCCTGGGGGCTGACGGGGTCCATCTCTCAGAGAAGGAGAAGAGCATCTTTGTCCACAGGCTTGCCAACTTAGTAATGAGGGCTTTAAACTAGAGATGCCAGGGGAGGGGCAACTCAATCCATCCCACTTTGAGGCCAGTGCCATAAATAGATGCCCTGGGCCTGGAGAAGGATCACAGGCCAGCAAGAGAGCACCTGAAGTGCAAGATAATGAAAACCCTGCCAGTAAGTCAACTTCAATGGGGCCCCAACTTAAATGCTTCTATGCAAATGCACGGAGCCTAGGGAACAAACAAGAGGCCTTCTGGAGAAACTGTCTGCTCATGGCCTGGATGGGCATACACTTTGCTGGGTGAAAACCTGGCTGGACAGCCGGGCACAGAGAGTGGTAGTGGATGGAGTTAAATCCAGTTGGCGAGTGTCGTGCCCCAGGGCTCAGTACTGGGGCCAGTCCTGTATAAACATCTTTATCAGTGATCTGGATGAGGGGATTGAGTGCACCCTTAGTAAGTTTGCAGATGACACCAAGCTGGGTGGAAGTGTTGATCTGCTTGAGGGTAGGGAGGCTCCGCAGAGGGATCTAGACAAACTAGATCAATGGGCCAAGACCAATTGTATGAGTTTTGATAAGGCCAAATGCAGGGTTCTTCATTTTGGCCACAACAAACCCTGGCAGTGCTACAGGCTTGGGGAGGAGTGGGTGGAAAGCTGCTCAGCAGAGAGGGATTTGGGGGGTGTGGATTAATAGCTGGCTGAATATGAGCCAGCAGTGTGCCCAAGAAGGCCAATGGCATCCTGGCTTGTATCTGGAATAGTGTGGCCAGTAGGACCAGAGAAGTGATTTTAGCCCTGTACTCAGCACTGGTGAGGCTGCATCTGTAGTACTATGTTCAGTTTTGGGCCCCTCACTACAAGAAGGACATTGAGGCACTAGAACGTGTCCAAAGAAGGGCAACAAAGCTGGTGAGGGGTCTAGATCACATCTTATGAAGAGCGGCTGGGAGAACTGGGGTTGTTTAGCCTAGAGAAGAGAAGGAGGCTGAGGGGAGACCTTCTCACTCTCTACAACTACCTGAAAGGAGGTTGTAGAGAGGTGGGGGTAGGTCTGTTCAACCAAGTAACAAGTGATAGGACAAGAGGAAATGGCCTCAAGTTGTGCCAAGGGAAGTTTAGATTGGATATTAAGAAGAACTTATTTACTGAATGGGTTATCAGGCATTGGAACGGCTTGCCCAGGGAAGTGGTTGAGTCCCCATCCCTGGAGGTATTTAAGAGTCGTGTAGACATAGTGATTAGGGGTATGGTTTACAGAATCACAGAATCGTTATGGTTGGAAACAACCTCTAAGATCATCAAGTCCAGCCATATACCTAACATTATCATGACCACTAAACCATGTCCTGAAATGCCATGTCTACACAGTTTTTGAACATCTCCAGGGATGGTGACTCCACCACCTCCCTGGGCAGTCTGCTCCAATGCCTCACCACACTTTCAGTATAGAAATCTCTTTCTTATAGAAAAGTCCTTCTTGTCTTGCGGTGCACAAAACTGAACATAGTACTTGAGGTGCGGCCTCACCAGTGCTGAGTACAGGGGCACAATCACTTCCCTACTCCTGCTGTTTAATTGAGGTCTTGTCAGTGTTAGGTTAATGATTGGACTCAATGGTTTTAAAGGTCTTTTCCAATCTAGGCGATTCTGTGATTCTGTGAGGCGTTAGAGATGCACACATGTCTATGGGGATATGATGTTATTGGCATCACTAAGACATGGTAGGATGGCTCCTATGACTGGAGCATGGGGATGGACGGGTACAAGCTCTTTAGGAAAGACAGACAGGGGAGAAGAGGAGGGGGTGTTGCCCTCTATGTCAATGACCAGCTGGAGTCCATGGAGATTGGCCTGGGGATGGATGAGGAGCTGACCCAAAGCTTATGTGTCAGGGTTAAAGGGTAGGCAGGGGAAGGTGATATCATAGTGGGGGTCTGCCACAGGCCACCTGACCAGGAAGACCGAGTGGATGAGGCTCCTCTATAGACGGGCTTCACGTTCACAAGCTCTGGTCCTCATGGGGGATTTCAACCACCCTGATATCTGTTGGAAGGACAGCACAGCAGGGCACCAGTATCTAAGTATCCTCTGACCATCCCATTCATATATTGTTTCATTTCTATACCCTACTCAAACCTTCCTTTCCATGATCTTACCTAACCCATACTGCATCACATATGATCCTTCTTTCCCATACTTTTATTTTCTCTTTCCATTTTGACTGTCATTGATAAAGTTCCTTCTTACCAACACTTACAACTTGCACTACATGCTTAAACCATCCAACAGTCAGGTTTATGCATCCTCATTAACCACCATCCCCTGTCCCTTGACATATACACAGATATTATTCCCCCATTCCATGCCCTCCCCCCCCTCCCCCAATGTCCATAAGAACGGTTGATGACTTTTACCCCAAGATTATTTTACCCCAAGATTAAATCTCCTTGAGGTACAGGCTGGATTTCCCCATCCTTCTGCATTACCCACCAAGTGCACCCAGGTCCTTGAGTGAAGACAATACCATGAATGGGCTTGCCTTTTCCCAAGGGAAGAGCAATCCAGACTGGCTTTCCCAGCCACTTCTCTATCAGCACTACACCAACCTTATCTCCTCCCACAGTATGTAGGGCCTTTCTTTGGGAATGACCAGATGAGTTAGCAGATCCTCTGGTGTTAATCGGCCAAGTGGCTTCTGCTAAATTTGTACCCCAGTGCTTCCATTCCCCAGTCTCTAATGTTTTCAAAATAGTTTTTAACAGAGTCCTCCTCGGATGCTGGTCATTGAAGAAGAGAGCTTGACCTTTGTGATCCCTCATCTTTATACCAAATATGACATATATGGGATGGAATACTGTGGAGTGTTTTGCCAGGGCCAGGCTGGTGGGAAAGTGAGGGAGTGTTAGGATGGGATATAACCTTCGGCAGCAGTTGGGAGTGTTAGTCTAAACAGCCCGGGAATGTCCTGTGAACATCTGCCTTTGAACTGTTGTTTTGAAGATAGAGGTAAAGCAACTGAGAACTTTTGTGTTTGCCTGTGTTGTTAATGAGAGCATGGCTGGGTGCTCTCATTGGTTAAGTTTGTATGGTAAACATAGTTGGCTATATAAGTGGCTTAGGGTCCTAATAAAGCGTCTCTCTTGCACCTTAACCGGGGAGTCCGTGATATGATCCGCCACAAATGGCGCCCGAACAGGGACATCAGAACGCAGCGTTATTGGGAGAACGCTGTGCCGGTGGCGGAACCCGACTGAACCGATAGAAAGCAGCTGCAGCATTATCTGGAATTTGACGCGTCCATCACCTATACAGGTGAGCAGTTGGGAATGAGGGGAGGAAAAATATCCCGAGAACAGAAACAGAATTTGAATGCCTTGCAACGCCTTATGCGGCAGCAGGACCATGAGGTTTCTACTGTAAAGTTAATTAGTCTTATGGACTGGGTGACAGAACATGTCACAGATCTTCCCTCCGATGGCACTTTTCAACTGGAAGCCTGGCAGGAGGTGGGGAAGAAATTATTTTATGAAGCAGGACATGGAGACATGGGGGCTTGTAAGCATTTGTCGACTTGGGGTGCTGTTATCGCTACCCTGCATGCTGCCGGGGACAGGATTCAGGTTGCTGGTGGCAGCCCAGGATTTTCTTTTCCTTCGGTGCGTCCCTCTGCCCCTGTGTTTGACGATGACAGATGCGACTGTGGGTCACCCCCTCCCTTGGAATACCCGGATGAGCAGACTGGGGATTTGTTTAAAAAGTTGCCCGCTATGTCGGAGTTTGATAAGAATGATGATCGTGATGATGATTCATTTGACCCTAGTCTCAGAGACCCTGAGAAGAAGCCTGATTTATATCCTCCCGGTGATAACGTTTCAGCGGCATACAACCGCTGGGATCGTTGCCGGCAAGAAGCATTGCAACACGGGGATGTGAACTTTGCTACAGCGTGCCCTATGCTGTATCGGCAAAGGCAGGTCCCTGCGTATCGAGATATGTCTTATTCTGTTATTAAGGAGCTCAGGCGGTTGGTAATGGATGGGGGGGGTCGGGTCCCCGCAGGTGTATACTTTTCTGGAAGCGATTAGTGCGTCACAGGTATTAACTCCTCAGGACTGGAAAATATTGATGAAGATGATTCTTACAAGTACTCAATATGCTGTATGGTTAACAGATTTCCGCGAAGGGTGTACTTTGCAGGCGACTGAATTTGGTCGGGATCAAGGGCAGGGGCAGTCTCCTGTTACGTATGCACAATTAGCTGGGGAGGGTGAGCATGCTGCTCCCCGGGATCAGGTTAATTATCCTCGAGAAGTGTATGGGGTAATTACTCAAATGGCCTTACGGGCTTTTCGACGAGTTCCAGGTACAGATAGGGAATCTGCTCTGTCTTTTGTAAAAATTCTTCAGGGTCTTAATGAGTCTTTTACATCCTTTTTGGATCGCCTGCAGGCATCCCTGATGCGGCAAATCGATAACGAGTCTGCCCGAACTATTGTGTTACGACAATTAGCATTTGAAAACGCTAATCGGGATTGTAAACGTGCCTTACAGGCTATACCTAAGAAAATGACCTGTGATGTAGCAGATATGGTGAGGGCATGCCAGAATGTAGGCTCGGTAAGTCACCACACAGCAGAATTAGCTACGGCTCTTGCTGCTCAATTACGTTTTGGTGCCAGTAATAATGAAGGGTGTTATAGATGCGGAGATTTGGGTCATTTTCGTAAAAATTGCCCTAAGAAAGGGCCTACTCGGGATTGTCCGCGGTGTGGAAAAGGGAGGCACTGGGCTAATGAGTGCCGATCTAAATTCGACACTCAGGGTCAATTACTGTCGGGAAACTCCCGGCGGGGGGCGAGATCGCGCGCCCCGCAGAATCAAAAAAATGCGACTCAAAATGCATGGTCTGTGACCTCACCCCAGCAACCGCTGGAAGTGCCGGCCTGGACCTGGCCTCCCGAGAAGCAGTAACCCTTACCTCTACTGATGTTACCCTTGTTCCGACAGGGGTGTGGGGTCCTTTACCCCCTGACGCTCATGCATTGTTAATTGGCAGGTCTTCAACGACAAAATCGGGACTTTTTGTTCTTCCTGCAGTTATTGATTCGGATTTTGAGGGGGAGATTCAAATTATGATTTGGACCCCTGCTCCCCCTTGTTTTATTCCGTAGGGCCAACGTTTAGCCCAGCTGGTTCCTTTTTATAATGCCACACGCTGTGCCTTATGTCATCGGGGAAGTGGAGGCTTTGGAAGCACGGGAGAACCAGCAGTTTTTTGGTCCGAGATCATCACGGCATGGCAACCTTATATGACTTGTACTATAGATGGTCAGAAGTTTACTGGTTTAGTGGACATGGGTGCCGATGTTTCTATTATAAAATATACTGAGTGTCCTTTAGAGTGGCCTACTGTTACCCCTGCATCTACTATCATGGGGGAGGGAGGATTACAACGCCCAAGACAAAGTGCTACGTTACGTACCGTAAAAGGCCCAGAGGTTCGTATAGCTCCCTTCATTGCTGCAATTCCCTGTACCTTATGAGGACATGATGTGCTAGGACAATTTGGCACTGTGGTTCAAATTTCACAAACTCCCCAGAAGGTTTTTCTTTAGGTCAGACATTCCAAATGCAGTTTCAGGATATTTGTAAACTTACACGGATCACAGACACCCCTGTGTGGGTGGATCGATGGCCCCTAAAAGCAGAGTGGCTTCAACATTTACCAGAACTGGTACAAGAACAATTACAGGCATATTAAATCTACTGCTAGTCCCTGGAATACCCCTGTATTTTGCATTCTTAAAAAGAATGGTAAATGGTGTTTGTTACATGATTTGAGGGCTATTAATGCTGTTATTGAGTCCTCCTCGGATGCTGGTCACTGAAGAAGAGAGCTTGGCCTTTGTGATCCCTCATCTTTATACCAAATATGACATATATGGGATGGAATACCTCGTTGGTCAGTTCAGGGTCAGCTGTCCTGTCTGCTCCTCCCCATAGGTGCGGCCTTTTGCCCCAATGTGCTACACAAGATCTAGCAGTGACCTTGGTCTGCAAACCAGTCCTTGGTATTGACTCTAAACATCGAGTGTTATCACTGCTAGAAGCAGGCACTGTCTGCAAAAACATGTTGTTAACTTCAGAAAGTGCAGTTAGAAGAACTTAGCTGAAAAGTAAAATTGCTGAACAGAATTAGTTCTGTTCTAACTCAAACCAGGACAATTATATATCTCAATCTTTCCAGAGTCTGGTGCATGACAGGGGATGTGTTACATTCAATCATAGCCATGTTTCTTGGCCCAGGAGTCTATGAGGTTGTTTTTGAAATTAGTCCCATTGTCTAACTCAATTCTTTTTGAGGTACTGTGTCACCACAGAACTTGCCTTTCAAGGCCCAAAATGGTGTTTCGGGTGGTGACATGGTTTACAGGGTATGTTTCTAGCAACCCAGTAGTTGCTTCCACCATGGTGAGCACATAGCGCTTGCCTTAGCAGGTTCACAGCTGTGGTCCAATACAGGTGGTCTGCTAGGCCTCACCATATCGATACCGCAAACACCGCCTTCCGTTTCAGATAGACTCGTGTGGCTTGCTTGATTGCAGCACCTGTTTTACATTCATGGATGACGTATTCAATGCCTTCAATGGTCAGGTCCACCCCTCAATCATGAACCCATCTGTATGTTGCATCTCTCCCTAGATGTCCCGATGTTTCATGTGCCCACCAAGCTACAAAAAGTTCTGGCAGCCTGATCTACCTGCTTGCTGTTTTGATGTTTTATGGTGTGGCTCTTGGGCATGTGAGCATCTACCTCTAACAGCAGCATTATCTACCCAGGCAGTGATATCTTGACACAATGCAGCAGCCCAGCTGGGTTTACCTCTGTGCTGCCAAGTGGTCTGCTTCCACTGCTGTAGCCACCCCCATAGGACATTAGCCACCATCCGAGAGTACTGGCCACTTCTCTCATTTGTCAATCTCTAGGGCCAGCTGCATGGCTTTAAATTCTGCAGACTGTCTTAACTTGCCCTCTCCTTCAACAGCTTTGATGACTTCTTGTGACTCCACACAGCAGCTTGCCCCTTCCAGTGGTTTCCCAAAACATTACAGGATTGTCCTGGTTTGAGCTAGAACAGAACTAATTCCGTTTGATGATTTTACTTTTCAGCTAAGTCTCTTCTAACTAGCTGCACTCTCTGAATTTCACGGCATATTTTTGCAGACAGTGTCTACTTCTAGAAGTGATAATGCTTGATGTTCATAGTTACTACCAAGGATTGCAGAAAGGCTCTTGCTTATACTTGCTCCTTTGCAGACCAAGGTCACTGCTAAAACTAGACTCAAAGTGGTATGGGTATAAAACTGGGCTTACTAGAGAGGAGTTTGGGAGCGGCATGCCAGTACCTGTGGGGCAGTGTTGTAATAAGGTCTTACAGTCGACTGTCTCAGTGGAGGTGGGGGATGATGATCCATGTGGCAGCAAAGACACAAGTGTTGATAGTCTGGTAACTATTGAAGGAAGCATCTGAGAACCATCTGGTGGGGATTGGGGCTTCTCCCTCCAAGAAGGTGGCAGGACCATTAGCCCCACTGAAGTGCATCTATACCAGTGCACACAGCATGGAGGAACTGGAGGCCATCATGCATCGAGAAAACTATGATATAGCTGCCATCATGGAAGCGTGGTGGGATGACTCACATGATTGGAGTGCTGCAATTGATGGCTACCAACTTTTCAGAAGGAACAGGCAAGGAAGGCAAGGCAGTGGGGTGGCCCTCTATGTCAGGGAGGGATATGAATGTCTGCAATTGAACGATGGAGATGACAGGGTTGAGTGTTTATGGATAAGAATCAAGGGGAAGGCCAACAAGGCAGATATCGCAGTGGGAGTTTGTTACAGGCCACCCAGTCAGGATGATGAGACTGATGAAATACTCTATAAGCAGTTGGGAGAGGTTTCATGATCACTACCTCTTGTTCTCATGGGGGATTTCAGCTTCCCAGATGTGTGCTGGGAATATAATACAGCAGAGAAGGAAAAGCCCCGGAGGTTCTTGGAGTGTGTGGAAGATAACTTCCTGACACATCTGGTGAAGGAGCCAACTAGAGAAGGTGCCCTCCTGGACCTGCTACTTGTTAACAGAGAAGGACTTGTAGGAGGTGTAACAGTTGGAGGCTGTCTTGGGCTTAGTGATCATGAAATAATAGAGTTTTCAGTTCTCAGAGAAGTAAGGAGGGGGGGTCATCAGAACTGCCACCTTGGACTTCCGGAGGGCAGACTTTGGCCTGTTCAGGAGATTGATTGGCAGCGTCCCTCAGGAGGCCGTCCTGAAGGACAAAAGAGTCCAGGAAGGCTGGGAACTCTTCAAGAAGGAAATCTTAAAATTGCAGGAAAAGGACATCCCCATGTCCCAAAAGATGGGTCAGCAGGGAAGATGGGCCTGACTGAATAGAGAGCTGTGGCTGGAACTCAGGAACAAAAGGAGAGTTTGGAAAAGGGAGAGGGACACTCAGGAGGACTACAAAGACACAGTGATGCTATGCAGGGAGGAAATTAGAAGGGCCAAAGCCCAACTAGAACTCAATCTAGCCATTGCCATAAAAGACAATGAAAAATGTTTCTATAAATATATTAACAACAAAAGGAGGACTAGGGAGAATCTCCATCCTTTATTGGATGCAGGGGGAAACACAGTGACTAAGGATGAGGAAAGGACTGAGGTACTTAATGTCTTCTTAGCCTCAGTCTTTAATGGGAGGACTAGTTGTTTGCTGGGTAGCCAGCCCTTCGAGCTGGAAGACAGGGTTGGGGAACAGAAGGAGGCCTCCATAATCCAAGAGGAAATGGTTAGTGACCTGCTGCACCACCTAGACATACACAAGTGTATGGAGCCAGATGGGTTACACCCAAGAGTGCTGAAGGAGCTGGAGGATGTGCTTACCAAGCCACTCTTCATGATTTATCAGCAGTCCTGGATAACTGGGGAGGTCCCAACGGGCTGGAGATTAGCGAATGTGACGCCCATCTACAAGAAGGGCCATAAGGGGGATCTGGGTAACTATAGACCTGTCAGTCTGACCTTGGTGCAGGGAAGGTCATGAACAAATCATCTCGAGTGCCATAACATTCCATTTATAGGACAACCAGACAATCAGGCCCAGTCAGCATGGGTTCATGAATGGCAAGTCCTTCTTAACGAACCTTACCTCCTTCTATGACAGGGTGACCCGCTTGGTGGATGAGGGAAAGCCTGTGGATGTTGTTTACCCGGACTTCAGTAAAGCCTTTGATACTGTTCCCCACAGCATCCTCATGAAAAGAACCGGCTGCCTTAGGCCTGGATGGGCGTATACCCTGCTGGATCAAACACTGTCTGGATAGCTGGGCCCAGAGAGTGGTAGTGAATGGGATTAAATCCAGTTGGCAGCTGGTCACAAGTGGTGTTTCCCAGGGCTCAGGGCTGCAGCCACTCCTGTTGAATATCTTTATCAATGACCTTCACGAGGAGGTTAAGAGCACCCTCAGTAAGTTTGCAGACGACACCAAGTTAGGTGGGAGTGTTGATCTGCTTGAGGGTAGGAATGCTCTTCAGAGGGACCTGGACAGGCTGGATCGATGGGATGAGTCCAATCAGATGGGCTTCAACAAGGCCAAGTGCCAAGCCCTGCACTTGGGCCACAACAACCCCATGCAACACTACAGGCTTGGGTGTCGGGAAAGCTACTTGGCAGAAAGGGACCTGGGGTTGTTGATCGACAGCCAGCTGAACATGAACCAGCAGTGTGCCCAGGTGCCAAGAAGGTCAATGGCATCCTGGCCTGCATCAAGAATCAGTGGGTCATCAGGCCATCAGTGGGTCTAGCTGAGATGCTTTTCCCCATCCATCCCTCATGCTGCAGTACTGGGAGCTGGAGGGTGTTGATAACACACCCGTGTTATGACTGCCAGTGCTCACACGGCACCAGAGGCTGGGGGGGGGGGGCAAGATGGGGGAGGGGATACAGTCGACCTGAGCTGACCAGTAGGATATTCCATACCATATGACGTCAGCTCAACTATAAAGGGAGAGGGCAGGAGGAGGATGAGGGTGGGCATTCAGCTTGTCCTCCAAGCAACTGCTAGGTGTTCTGGAGCCCTGCTTCCTGGACTCGGCCCGACATCGCCTGCGGACGGGAAGTAGAGAATAACATCTTTATCTGTCATAACCCACGGCTCTTTTCTGTTTCGTCTTATTCTCTCCCTGCGTGCCATGCTGACAGAGGTTGGGGGGAGTGATAGAAGGGCTTGGTGGGCACCTGGTGGCCGGCCAGGGTAAACCCACCACAACCAGGGAAGTGATTGTCCCACTGTATTTGACATTGGTGAGGCCGCACTTTGAATACTGTGTTCAGTTCTGGGCACCGCAGTATAACAAATACATTTTGGTGCTGGAGTGGGTCCAGAGCAGGGCAACTAGCTGGTGGAGGGTCTTGAGAATAAGTCTTGTGAGGAGAGACTGAGGGAGCTGGGGTTATTTAGTCTGAATAAAAGTAGGCTGAAGGGACACCTCATTGCTCTCTACAACCACCTGAAAGGATGTTGTAGTGAGGTGGGTGTTAGTGTCTTCTCCCAGGTGACTAGTGATAGGACAAGAGGAAATGGACTTAAGTTGCTCCAGGGAAGGTTTAGGTTGAACATTAGGAAAAGCTTCTGTACTGAAATGGTTATCAAAGACTGGAACAGGCTGCCCAGGGAAGTGGTTGAATCGCCATCCCTGGATGTATTTAAAAGCCATCTAGATATGGTGCTCAAGGATATGGTGTAGTAGTAGCCCTGGTAGAGTTAGATAAGGGTTGGACTTGATGATCTTAAAGGTCTTTTCCAACCATAGCAATTCTGTGATTCTTTGATTCTGTAAATCTTGTGTACCACGTTGGGGGTGCAGAAAGTAAAAGGCCACACCTTTGGGGAAGAGCAGACAGGACAGGTGACCCTAAAATGACCAATGAGGTATTCCATTCCATATACGTCATATTTGGTATAAAGCTGAGGGATCACGAGGGTCAAGTTCTCTTCTTCAATGGCTGGCATCCGAGGAGGACTCTTGTCTGTTCTGCCTTCAATCCCAATCTGTGCATTCCAGAATCCAGTTCCAGGATCCAATCCCTGAATCTGGTTCCCATCTGCCACTGAGCCCAGTCTGGGACTTCCCCAGTGCCTGCTCCACAGCATCAGTGGTGACAGTGATGTAATTGCCATCAGGGGGGTTTGGTTCAATATTGATTTTGTATATGTTTATATATATTTCATTTTATTATTATTTTCATTAAAGCTGTTTTAGTTTTCCAATCCATAAAGTCTCTTTCCCTTATTCCCTTTCTCTTACTTTTTGAGAAGGAAGAGGGGTTAATAGAGAGCATCTGTCATTCATCTAGTGGCCGGCCCAACTCTAACCCTTGACAGATTGGTAAACAGAGCATAATGCCTTTCATCTTTTGAGAACTCATTATATGGTGGTACCTCTTGGGCATGAGTCACCTCCTTGGGCAATGCTCCAAAATCTCTGTCTTCTGACCACTTCATGACCTCTTCCAGGATTTCTGAGTGGTTGGGGTTCCCCATTTGAGCCTGTTGTGTGATTGATGCTTTCCACTTGCTTGGTTGTGTGATGTGTAGAGGGGTTGTTTCCTTTGAACATTCAGTGCATCACAGGCAATCGTGATGCCAGGAGGAAATTTGCTTCTGTACCAATGACTTCTGAAGCAACTCAACCCCCCTCATATGCTGCTAGTATCTCTTTGTCAGTCGGGGTGTAGTAGGCTTCTGATTCTTGATACCCCCGGCTCCAAAACCATAGAGGTCAACCTTCAGTCTCTATGGGTGTCTTCCCACAGAGGCTCCAGGTGAGGCCATTGTCTCTGACTTCAGTGTAGAGCGTTTCTCACATCTGGTCCTGTCTGATAGAGACAGAGTTGTTATCTTCTTGATCACATCCATAGAGATGTGAGAACATCCCTCTGCCATTTTATTCCCGTGAACTGAATCTTCTGTGCAGGTCCTTTGACCTTGCTTTTATTTTAATGGCAAAACCATCTTCGATTCCAGTTGGAATTCTAGCATATCCAGTATGGCATCACTCTGCAGCAGCGTGATTTTGTTCAGACCGCAGTAGTCCATTGTTGACCTCCACCCTCCATCAGACTTTCACACTGGCCGTATGGGGCTACTAACGGGTTAGTGAGTCTTGCTGATCACTCTTTGGCTCTGCAGTCAATGTATCAATTTATGGATGGGAACCAGGGAGTTTCGGTTGGTGTAATTTTGATACTGCCGCTGCACCATCCTGGTAGCAATAGGCAACCTGCTGTTCTTTGATGTGCAGCAACCACAAAACAAAAGGATCCCCCAAGAGGTCGAGCAAAGCAGACCCCTTTTGGGTCCTTGAAGTATCTTCTCCTGAGGTAGTCTATGCCAAGGATACATAAGGCCTCTGGGCTGGTCACACTAGGATGCTTCTGCCACTTGTCACCTGTTAGGCTCACCTCAGCCTCCAACAGAAACAACTGCTGGGATCCCCCTGTCACTCCTGAAATCCAGATGGGTTCTGCTCCCTTGTACCTTGATGGCATTAGGGTATACTGTGTACCAGTGTCCACTAGAGCCTGATATTCCTTTGAATCTGATGTGCCAGACCATCAAATCCACAGGGGCCAGGAAATCCTATTGTTCCTTTTATTTCTTTCTGGTCAGAGTATTTGCTATCTGAATACTGCAGTATCAGACCAGAAGTCCCATCACCAAGATCAGAAGGAGAGGCATTCTGAGACCTTCTTCCGCATCTGGGGCATTTCTGCTGGAGGGGCAAACTTAGCAGGGGTCTTCCTCCACAGTTCACATATGCCAGTTTATCGCTTTGAGGTGGACACACCCTCCCATTTCCACAGATCCTCCCCCGATCACACAGGAGGAACCATAGGGTGCCATGCAGCATGCACTTAGGGTTCCTCCTCCTCCCTTACTAACATTGTATGGACCCGCTGACCTCTGAACCCATTTTTTCATTTTGACTAGGGGGGAAATTACTGTAGCTGGGGTTTGGGTCTCTGTCTCAGCTGTGCTATCCTCAGATATCCTCAGGCCCTCCTTCCCCTGATCCTCTGATGGTGCATAGGCCAAGCCCCAAAGCAATGCTAGGAGTTGCTGGGTCTCATAGGGGTAAGCAAGTTACCCTTCTGTCAAGCAGTGCACCAATTCAATGGGATTACATACTTGTTCAGGCATAAAATCCCAGGCTATTGGAGGTGATAAGTGCCTTAGGCACCTGCCCAAATCCTCCCACATACCCTGCCACCTGGGGATCAAACAGCTCAGGGCACATTTCTTTGTCACATCACCAACCAGTTGTTTACTTGTACACCAGGACCAAGTTAGGTTCCACACACCTAACAACAAGCTAATCATGCTGGATAATATGATTAGACAGTTTACAGGGGGATGTATAAGAAACTTGGGAGCCCATGCAGCAAAGCTGAACACATTCATCCTGGAGGAGAAAAGGGGATACGTAATCTAAAGACAGACCATCAGATTCTGTTTTTAGCAACAGTGATATCAAGCTGAAGAAACCTCACTAATTTCAGAGCAGCTGCCTTGGATTTACATATGTATTACAGATGCCAAATCAGCCTCTAGTTTATTGCTGAACATTAATGTATTGAGTTTAAGTGTCAAGGCTTTGGTAGCAGGAACTGCAGCTTGTAGAGAAGAGCCCACAAGGGAGCAGATATTCTAGGAGGAACTGTGACCCATGGGGCACCCATGCTGGATCCGTCTTTCCCTGAAGGATCGTATTCTGGAGCAGGGGGAAAGTATGAGGATTAAGGAGCAGCAGAGACAAAGTGTTATGAACTGACCACAACCCTCATTTCCCCATCCCCTCTGAGCTGCTCAGGGTAGGGAGGATGTAGGAGAGTTTGGAATGAAGGAATGGAGTTGAACCTGGGCAGAAGAGTGGGGGAAGTAGTTTTTTAGTTTTGTCTTTGTTTCTCACTACCTGAATCTATTATTAATTGGCAAAAAAATTAAATTATTAAATTAAGTCTCTCCGAGTCTTTTTTACCAGTAACTGATAACTGATCCCTCTGTCTTTATCTTGACCCATGAGCTTTTCCATCTTATTTTCTCCCACTGTCCTGTTGAGGGGAGGGAGTGAGAGAGTGGCTGGGTGGGCATCTGGCAGCCAGCCAAGGTCAACCCATCATAAATTCAAATTTCTGATTCTGTAAAAAAAAGCTGCAAGATAGATTGTGGAGCACAGAAATGGCAGCAATGCCATGGCCACATGCCAGCCCAAGTTCATGGTCACTGTTGTTATAAAAAACCGCTCCCAGTCACAGCAGAGTATGGTGATAAGTGGTACAGCAAACAGAAAAAGCTGACAGCAGCCACTAACAAGATTTGGACCCATGACCAACACAGGAGCCTGCCAATTAGCAACTGAACAACTATAAATGCAGTTAAATGTACTCCAATCAAACCTGTCATTAGCTTAAGCCCTACGTTGGGGACCAAAAAGGACTACGGTGGGTTGATCCCAGACAGCAGCCAAACACTCATATAGCTGCTCACTCACTCCTCTCTCCCACAGGACAGGGAGAAAATAGAATCATTAAGGTTGGAAAAGACCTCCAAGATCATGAAGTCTAACTGTCTACCTAACATTATCATAACCACTAAACCATGTCCTGAAGTGCCACATCTACACATTTTTTTAGCACCTCCAGGGATGGTGACTCCAAGAAGAGTTGTGGATTGAGATAATGAGAATTTCATAGGGAGACCGTGCAAGCAAAGCAAAAAGAAGAATTCATTGACTGCTTCCCATTGGCAGGCAGATGTTTAGACACTTCCTGGGAAGCAGGGCCTCAGCGTGCATAAAAGTTGCTTAAGAAGACAAATGCCATAGCCATGAACACCTCCCCTCCTTCCTCCTTTTCTGAGTGTCATGGTTTAACATCTGCCGGCAGCGAAACACAATGTAGATGCTCACCCACCACTTCTCCCCCATACCCCCTCCTCTGGGATGGGAAGGAGAATCACGAGGAAGAAAAAGGTGAGACCCCGGGGGTTGAAATAAGGACAGTTTAATAAAACAACACAAAGAGAAGAAAACAACAGTACTAATGATAGTACTAATGAAATGATATACAAAGCGAGTAATAGAAGCCAGGAAGGCTCTACCTGTGCCCAAGATGCCAACTTTCCCTGCTCCAGTCCCATTGAAGCAAGTTGAAAACAGGCACACCCAACTTGGCCCAGCCCTCCCCTTATATAGGGGCATGACTCAGTATGGTATCAAATATCTCACTGACTGACTGAAAGCATGATTGTATTCTTTAAGATTAGCTTGAGAGAGAACCTCCTTTCAGGAAGAAGATTCATTTTTGTCTTCTAGTTTCTTGGAGGAAGATGCTTCAGCCCTCTGATCATCTTTGTGGCCCTCCTCTGGACCTGCTCCAACAAGCCCATATCCTTCTTGTGTTGGGAGCTCCAGAGTTGGACACAGTACTGCAGGTGGGGTCTCACGAGAACAGAGGGGGAGAATCACCTCCCTCGACCTGCTGGCCACACTTCTTTTGATGCAGCCCAGGATACAGTTGGCTTTCTGGGCTGCACTCATGCATTCTTGGCTCATGTTTAGCTTTTCATCAACCAGCACCCACAAGTCTTTCTTCTCAGGACTGCTCTCAATCCATACTCCACCCATCCTGTATTTATGCTTGGGATTGCCCTGACCCACGTGCAGGACCTTGCACTTGGCTTTGTTGAACTTCATGAGGTTGGCATGGGCCCACCTCTCAAGCCCATCCAGGGCCCTCTGGATGGCATCCCTTCCCTCCAGCGTGTCGACCGCACTGCACAGCTTGGTGTCATCTGCAGACTTGCTGTGGGTGCACTCGATCCCACTGTCCATGTCGCCGACAAATGTGTTAAACAACACCAGTCCCAAAATATCAAAAATATATTTTATAATATCACTTTATCAAGATCCATATAGATAGGTATATGGCAGATATCTCACTCATCATAAATATAATAGTATTTCTTACCTGTTACCTATGGCTGCTATATTTGCTTAAACAGATATCAACAAAAACCCTCAATGTATTACTAAATCAAAAGATTTCTGGGGGAGTTTCATTTTCTTAAATAATTGCAAATTTGTTATTATTCAATAATCAAGAACATAAATTTGATTTAAGGTTGAATTATACTGATAAATAAAATCCTAATATCAGATGGCTGGAACAATTTTAAAGAGAAAAAAAAAAAATCTCTGTATATAGGTTTTGATTTGCACTGTGCTGTATTCTATATCAGTAGAACAAAGGCTATATGCATAATGAGGCCATTGAAATGAAGTGAAATCAGCAATAGTATAGTGGAGGAGAGGGTAAAATATAGCCATCAGCATAATGACCAAGGAGTAGAGAATTTAAATACAGTACTGTGTTGTAGTGGGTCTGGCTGGGCTGCTTTTCCCCATCCAGCCCTCATGCTGTAGCACTGGGAGCTGGAGGGTGTTGATAACACACCCGTGTTATGACTGCCAGTGCTCACACGGCACCAGAGGATGGGGGGCAGGATGGGGGAGAAGATACAACCAACCTGAGCTGACCAGTGGGCTATTCCATACCATATGACGTCAGCTCAACTATAAAGGGAGAGGGCAGGAGGAGGATGGGGGGGCATTCTGCTTTGTCCTCCAAGCTGCTGCTACGTGTTCCTGGAGCCCTGCTTCCTGGACTTGGCCCGACATCGCCTGTGAACGGGAAGTAGAAAATAACATCTTGTCTATCATAACCCACACCCCTGTGCTTTGCGTCTCATTCTCTCCCTGCGTGCCGTGCTGAAGGGGGTCGGGGGGAGTGATAGAAGGGCTTGGTGGGCACCTGGTGCCGTGCCGGGGTCAACCCACCACATGTGTCCAGCTCTGGAAGTCCCAACACAAGAAGGACATGGATCTGTTGGAGAAAGTCCAGAGAAGGGCCACAAATATGATCAGAGGGCTGGTGCACCTCTCCTATGAGGACAGGCTGAGGGAGTTGGGTCTGTTCAGCCTGGAGAGGACTGGGGAGACCTTATAGTGGTCTTCCAGTACCTGAAGGGGGCCTACAGGAAAACTGGAGAGGGACTTTTTATAAGGACATGCGTTGATCGGACAAGGGCAATGGTTTTAAACTAGAGCATGGTAGATTTAGATTAGACATTAGGAAGAAGTTTATGGATGCTGAAAAGCTGCTAGCAGAGGGATTTTCTCAGGTTCTCACAATATTCAGTGAGAATTCTGCCTTTCTCATGCATGTTATGAAAAACAGTAGGATGTTTTTTGTAAGCTAGACTAACACGTGGTGTTTTGCAAAGTTCTGTTTATGGTACATTGGAAAAATATTTTGAAATGGGTGTTGTAGGACTTTAGCCAATCACCCTAGGAGATGGGTGATCACTGACCAATCGCCCTATGGGGCTAGGGTATATAAAATGGGGTTATAAATTAATAAAGTTGCTTCTTCGCCTTCTCTTGCTGAATTTGTGTGTTGATGCATCTCTCCGCTCCCGGTATAAACAGCGACAGAAGTTCTTTACTCTGAGGTTGGTGAGACACTGGAATGGGTTGCCCAGAGAAGTTGTGTACGCCTCATCCCTGGAAGTGTTTAAGACCAGGCTGGATGAGACTTTGAGCAACCTGGTCTAGTGGGAGGTGTCCCTGCCCACGGCAGGGGGGTTGGATCTTGATGATCTTTAAGGCCCCTTCCAACTCAAGCCATTCTATGATTAGTAGAAGCTTTAATATTTTCTTCCCACGCTCTAATGGATCATCTTGTGCACCTCCTGGTGTGCATGCATTCCACTTTTGCTACCATTGCTCTAGAGAACCCATTGTTGGTTACTTAAGAGGACTGAATAAGTCAACTTTTATAACTTTTTGTCATCTCTAATTTTTTATGATTATATAGCCATTTGATTCCAGGTGTTTTTTTTACCTGGACTTCTGTAAAGATAAATCTTGATAGTGCATTTGCACACTGGTGTTGAGAAACATACATGATAGAGACCTATTGTGATAGTATTTCCTGCTTAGGTACCATCATGGGAGTCATATCAATACAAACGTTCTCTTGAAATATAAATTTTAAAATCAGGAATGAATGTAGCTAATGTAGAGCTAACAATTTTGTTTTTTCTTTAATATTAAATATTCTAACTTGCCTATATTTGAGGGATAGAATATTTTTGAGGGACAGTAAGAATGAGGGATTCTTACTTTCACTGAAGGAGTTTATTATGCCCTTTCAGGATCAGGCCAAAAGAGAAGAACATAGGAATCAAAGTGATTGGGAACAAAGCTGATGGGAAAAAAATACCATTGAAAATTTCTGGGTTTGCTGAAATGCTTTGATTTTCTTCTGGAAAAGCTAAATAAAATGTTTGGGAGTTACTGTTGTTAAATTATGTCTCCATGTTCTATTTTTTCATGGAAGTTGAAGGCTGGATTCCTTTTCTCATATATGAATGGGGCTCTGATACAATGTAGTCTCCTGTCTAATCACGTTCTGAGATGCATCATTGGAGTTAAAGAATTAAACATGGGAATGTCTGATTTTGCAAATAGATTTTAAAGTGAAAAAAAAACCCCAATAATGGGAAGATGACTTCTATAT
>JANVCC010009057.1:0-25727 GCA_025345505.1 Todiramphus chloris collaris | reverse complement strand
ATGAAGTAGTACATTCAGATATGTTTTTCTGAGTTAGAAATCATCCTAAGTGGCAGAGGATAAGACCCCTTAGTTTTGGCTTTGGAAAAGGACTGTAAGAAGGACAGGGAAGTGTTGAAACCTTTGAAAGGAAAGGGAAAGGGAAAGGAGGAGCCTGGAAAAAGCTATTGCAATGGCAACGGTAGCAGCATTACAAACCCAGCCAGGGCGGGGGAGGAATGGAATGGAAGACGGAGGTAAAGAATGGGGTAAAGGAAGAAGTTTTTTTTTTTCCCCCGGATTACAGAGGGATCAATGTGCACACTGTAAGGGAAAAGGGCATTGGAGAAATGAATGACCCGAGAGAAACAGGGGGAGAGGCAGAGGAGCAATGCAGGCTCATTTTGAAGAAGATTGACGGGGACCTGGGGAATCTACCCTAGCGGATCCACTGGTTAAAATAAGGCTAGGGGAACAACAAAGAGACATGGAATTTTTAATTGACACAGGAGCAACATATTCAGTTTTAAATCAAGCCTTGACACCGATAGATGATGACTTTGTAACGGTAAAGGGAGCCATTGGCCAAAGTGAAAAGGAATATTTCTTAAAACCTCTCAAATTCAAATTAGGCAAGCAGTTTGGGATACATAAATTTTTGTATGTGCCAAACTCGCCCAAGCCATTATTAGGGCGAGATTTATTGGAGCACTTGGGAGCAGAAATAAAATTTGAAAAAGGAAAACTAGAATTTAAAATAGGGAATGAACAATTAATTGAAATTCTAAGCTTGACTCTCATTAGCACCCCCATCAAAGCTGGGGTATCCGAGGAAATGAAAAAAGTATTTCCAGGAGTATGGGCATCAGAAATACCCGGGAGGGCAAAGACTGCTTCCCCAGTAGTGGTGAAACTCAAACCAGGGACCCAGCCAGTATAAAATATGGATTGCTAACAGAGTGTGAATCAGAATATAACACGCCTATCCTGCCAGTTAAGAAACCAAATGGGAGTTACAGGATAGTGCAGGATCTGAGGGCCATTAACAAGATAACAGAGGATTTATATCCAGTAGTGGCAAATCCATATACATTATTAACTAAATTAATATCTGAATTGGCTTCGTTTACCGTATTGGATCTGAACGATGCCTTCTTTTGCTTGCGCCTGAGTTTGGAAAGCCAGCCCTTGTTTGCCTTTGAGTGGGAAAACCCAGATTCTGGGAGAAGAATACAACTCACATGGACAGTATTGCCACAGGGGTTTAAGAACAGCCCCACTCTTTTTGGGAACCAACTAGATAAAGACCTGGAATGATGGGAACATCCTCCTGGAATAGGGGTGGTATTGCAATATGTGGACGACTTATTAGTGGCCACTGAAACAAGGGACATGTGTATGGGATGGACAGTTGGTTTGCTGAATTTTCTTGGACTAAATGGTTATCAAGTCTCTCCCCAGAAAGCCCAGGTGGCTCAGCAGCAAGTAACCTACCTTGGATTTGAGATCACCGCTGGACAACGAACCTTAGGGACTGCAAGGAAGGAAGCCATTTGCCAGACCCCCAGACCACACACTGCTAAAGAACTCCGTACGTTTTTAGGCATGACAGGGTGGTGCCGTTTGTGGATATACAGCTATGGACTTTTGGTAAAACCACTTTATGAACTTTTAAAAACTAATTCAAAGAGCCTCATTTGGGATGAGGAGGCTGAGCAAGTAAGAACTGATGAGAGCTCCTGCTTTAGGGTTACCAGACACCACCAAAACCTTCTGGTTATTCTCTTATGAAAAACAGGGAATAGCCTTGGGAATTCTGGCTCAAAATTTGGGACCGTACCGAAGGGCAGTGGCATATTTCTCTGAACAACTTGATGAAGTTAGTAAAGGATGGCCCAGTTGTTTAAGAGCGGTAGCTGCAGTAGTGCTTAACATCCAAGAAGCACGAAAGTTCACACTGGGCCAGAGGAGTCCAGTATTGGTCTCCCACACTGTATCTGCAGTATTGGAGGCAAAAGGGGGACACTGGTTGTCACCGCAGAGGTTCCTTAGGTACCAGGCCTTTCTGGTGGAGCAGGATGATGTGGAGATCCTGGTTACTAACATTGTCAATCCAGCATCTTTTCTCAGTGGGACCCCCGGGGATCCAGTGATACAGGATTGCCTGAAGACCATTGAGGCGGGATATTCCAGCCGACCGGACTTGAAAGAGGAGCCGCTGGAAGATGCTGAAGACTCCTGGTACACAGACGGAACCAGCTTCATTCGACAGGGCACCTGCAAAGCAGGATATGCCGTAACCACTGCAGAACAGGTAACAGAGTCCAGAGCTCTGGCTCCAGACACCTCAGCACAAAAGGCAGAAATAATAGCCTTGACTCGAGCACTGGAATTGGCAAAAGGAAAAAGGATTAATATTTGGACAGACTCTAAATATGCCTTTGGGGTAGTACATGCCCATGGAGCGATCTGGAAGGAAAGGGGACTTTTGTCTACCCAGGGAAAGCATATAAAGCATGCTAAAGAAATTCTTAAACTCCTGGAAGCAGTTTGGTTACCAGAGAAGGTGGCCATTATGCACTGTAAAGCTCACCAGAAAGGAACAACTGCACAAGATCTCGGCAACTCAATGGCAGACCGAGAGGCAAAAAGAGTGGCTGGAGCTGGTGAGGTGGAGGTGCAATCCTTGATCCCAGACGGTAAAATACAAATTAATTGTGAGCCAAGGTATTCAAAGGAAGATCAGAAGTTAATTGCTGATCTAGGTGGGAACATGGAAAAGGGTAAATGGGTAAAGACTGCACAAGGTAAGATAATAGTACCGTTGACGTTGTTATGGGCTGTGGTGATGGCAGAGCATAGGAAAACACACTGGGGGGTGGAGGCATTACAAAAGTATCTGAACCAACGTATAGCTGCTCGAAATTTATATACTACAATCAGGCAGGTAACACAACAGTGTGAAGTCTGTTTACAAAATAATCCTCACACAGTCTCAAAAGCTCCATTGGGACAGATAGGGAAAGGAAATTACCCAGGACGATAATGGTAAATTGACTTTTAGGAACTCACAAGAAAAGGGGGGTTCTGGTATTTATTAGTTTAAACCATAGGGCCCTGGATTTGATATTAGTCAATGAATGAGGAGTCTGTACAGTTGTTAACAGGTCCTACTGTTCCTATGTGAATCAAGAACATCGGATTGAGATGGACCTGCATAAAATCTGGGATCAAACAAAGATCTTACACATGGTAACACAGGATGATACCTCATGGGGATTTCAGGAGCTCTGGGGGAAATTGACTTCGTGGTTACCGAACTTGGCATGGTAAAAACAATGTTTATGATGATAGTGGGGTTGATAGTGTTGGGAATATTAATGTACGTGTCTTTTAGATGCTTTATGTGTTGGGCTTCAAATTTATTGGACGATTATAGTCGTGGGAAGAAACACCAGTTAAAACAGAGAATAGAATCTGGTAAATATTTTCAGAAGGACCTCTCCTCACCTGGAGTTATTAATAAAAGTATTTACTAAGTTAGAAGAAAAGGGGGGAATTGAAGTGAGGGGGACAGTATTCTGCTTGAAAGGTAATAAAGCAAGTTGAGCAACCATTGTTATCCTGGGGAGCGAGGAAGCACCGGTGAGCAGCAACCGGAGGGCAAAGGAGTAATAACGCTGGCGTTCTGACTCTCCAGTGCCTGGGGCAATCTGCTAATGAGACGAAGTCCCGCTGCTTGACTTAGCTGCCAGATACGGGTAATAAGCTGCAACTGGCCAGACGCTTCGATTTTGTGAAATAGATTTTGTGAAACAGATTTTGTGAAAAATAATGGAAAGGCAGGCAGCCTATGATCTTCTGCGATGCTTCTTGGAGAAGCGGGGAGTGCAGGAGATTAATTTAAAGAAGGAATTAGCGGGGTTATTAACGTATGATGTAGCGCAAGGGTGTTTCCGGGACCCTAATACAGTATTTGATGTAGATGAGTGGCGTGGGTTTGGCGACCTCTTGTGGCAAAGGTGATAGATGACGATAGAACAGCTAAGAAATTGGGCCAGCCCTGGAGAGCAGTGATTAACTGTCTCAAGCAGTATCACGCTGAGCAGAAGGTTGCTGCTGTGGCTAGCTCTTACCTCCAGGCAGGAGCTGCCGAAGGGGAGGGGCTGGCCGAGGCAGTGCCGGGACGGGAGGGGCTGGCCAAGGCAGTGCCGGGTCGTTTAGAGCTGGGGAATGATTATGTGCCCGAGCCACCTGTATCTAGTATGATTGCACTTACTTCGCCCGCTAATGACGACTTTCCCCCGCCGCCGCCTCCGCCGCCGCCGCCTTGCACTCCTTCGGCCCCACCATTCGTGGAGCTGGAGGAGGAGGCACAGTCAGACGAGGAGGCGCAGTCGGAAAATGAGGCTGCCCGGTGTCAGCAAGGGGGTGGCAAGGGAAATTCCCGGTCAAAAGGGCAACGCCCTATTATAATGGGAGTGGACTGGTGGTCCATTGTGCAGGAGGAGATAGTTGCCCGGGATCAGGACATGCTCCGTGATCTAGATCCTTTGCAGGCGTTTCCTGTTGTATATATGCAGGATGGTCAGGGAAACTCTGTTGCCAATTATAGCCCACTCGATTGGAAGTTATTGTCTTAGTTACGGAGTACCGTTGCGGAGACAGGGATACATAGGGAACCTGCAAAGCAGATGATTAGCTATATTTGGGGAACGGGCATCTTATTACAAGAGGATATTAAGACAGTAATGCGTATGATTTTGTCACAATCGGAGTTAATGTTATGGCAAGCGCACTGTCATAGTCTATGTGAAGAAGCTGGAAATCATGTGCAGAGAGCGCCTGCAGACCCCTTGAATGGTGTCACAGTAGAGTGCTTAATGGGGGTCGGACCATATGCTAAATTAGAGAACCAGGCCCCGCTTGGCCCAGATGTTTTAAAGGAGGCTAAGCGATTAGTCCGGATAGCCCTGGGAAAAGTAAGAACTACACCCCCCACTCCCTCCTACATTAGCATCAAACAAGGGAGGGAGGAGCACTTTGCTGCCTTTGTAGATCGAGTAACAGAGGCAATTAACTGTGTGTACATTCCAGAGTATATGAAAGGGGCCCTGTTGCGGCAGTGCGTGTTAGAGAATTCGAACAACGCTACTCGATCTATACTGGTAACAATGCCTGCTGATGCCAGTGTGGAGGCTATGCTGGAGAGAATGAGCAGGGTGCCTGTGGGCCATCACGCTATGTTAGTGCAGGCAGTGAAGGAGGTGGGGCTTGAGATTCAAGACAGTCAGTCTCAGGTTTTAGCAGCCCTCGCTCCAATGCAGTCAGGGAGATCTAAAGGAGGCCCTCGCTTGCACTGTTTCCAATGTGGCCAGCAAGGTCATATGTGGCGCAACTGTCGGGTGCCACGCGTATGATGCCCCAACTGCCAAGTAGATAGCCACGCTGCTGCAGCCTGCCGCCAGAAGCAGGGAAACGGGAAAACGAGCGCGAGGAGCCGCCACACGATGATACCAACAGCAGCTCCAGTGATGGCATCGGGCCCAAGGTCAGCCAGGAACTCCTGCCAGCCAGCAAACTTCGCCCCAGCACTGCAGGAAGCCTTAGCCTGGACCTGGCAACCACAGTGGATACAACGCTGATTGATAACCGGGTTGCCTGCGTTCCCACGGGAATTCAAGGGCCGCTTATCTGCAGGGGACAACGCTATGGTGCATTATTCATAGGCCGCTCTTCTGCGGCCATTAAAGGACTAGCAATAATTCCTGGCCTTATTGATGCGGACTATACTGGAGAGATAAAAATTATGTTGCAAACCCATTTTCCTCCTGTGATGATTCCGGCAGGAAGCCGCATTGCCCAGCTCATCCCATTGCCTCAATTGATACAGGATACCAGGTGTACTGCACGCCCCTCCAGGTGAAGGCAAACTGAGGCCTGCATTCTGCTGCCAGAGGGATGGAGAAAAAAGCATTGGCAATGTCAATAGTGGCATACCACTGCGCTGCTTTGGACTCCAGCTCGTACTGGAGCTCCAGCATGTCCGGCACAGCAGCGCTCAAGGATGGAGTCACTTCATTCAAGGCACGATAGTCCACTGTCAATCTCCATTCTCCATCAGACTTGCGCACAGGCCAAATGGGGCTGTTGAAGGGTGAGTGGGCTTTGCTGACCACCCCTTGGCTCTCCAGCTCACGGATCATCTTGTGGATGGGGATCACGGCATCTCGATTTGTGCGGTACTGCCGGCAGCGCACTGTCGAGGTGGCAATTGGCACTGGCTGCTCTTCCACCTTCAGGAGCCCAACTTCAGAAGGATTCTCTGATAGTCCAGGCAGAGTGTTCAATTGCTCAATGCCCTCTGCCTCCACAGCAGCTATCCCAAATGGCCACCTGAGTCCTTTTGGGTCTTTGTAATAGCCGCTCCGGAGGAAGTCTATGCCCAAAGTACACAGGGCCTCTGGGCCAGTCACAATTGTATGTTTCTGCCACTCCTTCCCAGCCAGGCTCACCTCAGCTTCCACCACGGTCAGCTGCTGTGACCCTCTGGTCACCCCAGCAATGGAAACCGATTCTTCCCCCACATGTCCCGATGGCATTAAAGTACATTGGGCACCAGTATCAACTAAAGCTTCATATTTCTGTGGCTCTGATGTGCCAGGCCATCTGATCCACACTGTCCAGAAAACACGATTCTCCCATGCCTCTTCCTGGCCAGAGGCAGGGCCCCTCTAGCCCTGGTTATCATTCCTTCCCTGGGCATATGTGCAGGAGGTTCCTTCTAGGGGATCTGACATATCGTCCTCCCTTCTGTAATACCTGGCAGCTCGGTCATGGGAGGCTGAGGCCACTTTCACTCTGGTGGAACCCCTTTTGTTAGTGTTTTCTCTTGTGAGTTCACGCACCCGTGCTGCCAGAACAGAAGTGAGTTTCCTATACCATCTTCTCATGTCTTCCCCATGGTCACACAGAAAGAACCACAGCTCAGCTCGTGGGGTGTACACTCTCTCTCTAGCTGGGGGACGTCGGGCTCTGACTCTGGGGTCTGTGACTCTCACTGGTGCCACCCAGGAAATGCTCTTCCTTACCTCCTCCACAATCTCCTCCTTGAGGTCCCTAACCACAGCAGAGACCTGAGCCTTCATCAGGCCATTGACCATACTCTCATAATACCTGAACCTGTTGGCAATGGAGCCCACTGTTTCTCGGTTGTCCTCAGCATTAATGGTTGCAATGAAGGTGGCGTATTGCGGTGGCCCTAGTCTTGCCAGGCTCCACATCTGCCCTGTGCACCTGACTTGGTCGGGGTCATTATCATACTGTCCATCCCTCCCAAAGAGTACCTCTAATACTGCCACTTGTCTTAGCTGTTGGATTGCTTCCTTGAGTGTCTTCCACTGCATTTTATGATGGTACTCCTGCATTCTCTCTCTATGAACAAATCCTTCTCTCACACTCATTAAAAGCCGCTCCCAGAGAGAAAGGGGCCCTGGCTCCCTCACAAATACCTGATCTACACCCGGGTCCTGGGTCAGGGATCCCAAATATCTCGCTTCACCCCCATCCAGTTGCACACCTTTGCCCATAAGGTCCCAAACCCGAAGTAACCAGGTTGTATAAGCCTCACGCCCCCGTCGCACAATGTCTTTGTGCAGATTACGGAGGCTGTCATACGACAGGGACTCAGTGATGATTTCAGGCTCTGGCTCTCCTGCTGGTTGTGAGGGCCCTGGTTCCCCATCATCGTTAACTGGGCGTGCTGATTTGGTCTTACACTTCCTCCTCTGCACAGGGGCGACTGCTGCTGGCTGGGGCTGCCCTTGTGGTTCAGCTGGAACCTGGACGGTTGTAACATTTGTGGGTTCCACTGCTGCATCATCAGGCTCCCACACTTTGGGGTAGGGAGAGGGTTTCCCATCAGCTGGGGAGGTGTATTCCCTCAGCATCTGGCCCATCGCACGCATCTCCTTCACCAGTACCACTACCCAACTCGGGTGGTCCGTTTCTGAGGTGGGCTGTGGGGCAGGGTCAGGCTGTGGGGCAGGGTCTCTAGTTGCTGGGGCCGTGTCAGGTTCTGGGGCAGCACCCCTAGACTCTGGGGTGGGCGCCTGGGCAGTTATCCAAACCGATCTGAATGCTAAATAGAGCAGGCCTATCAGCAACATTTGGCTAGTATCTAGGGGAAATATAAACCCTTCAAAAGCCGGTGGGGTAGGCCCAAAGAACTGGTTGAAAGGCTGGGAGAAAAGTTCCCACCATGTTATTTCCTCACAGAAGGTACCATTTTTCATAGAACCCCAGAAACATATGCTTAGTGTGTGATAGCCCTTTATCCATGTGCCCACACTCCAGAGGAACATGAAAACCCATGAAGCCGAACAAGGTTACAATATCCATCACACAAAATTAGAATACCTGGGAACTGTTATTCCTTTTTTCACCCTTTCCTCTCGATGCCCTCGAGCCCCACGTTGGGTGCCAAAATCTGTCTTGGTTTGAAAGACAGGTGTCTGCCAAGGAAGGCAGGAGCCCCCCTTGGAATGGAAATGCAACCCCCTCCCCTCCGAATGGTTGTAATTTTAAATTAAGGGGCTTTCAGGCAAAGATATGAGGAATAGGAATAACAGTTCTTTACTAAATATATATAACAGGACAAACAAACAACAATAACTACGTCAGTAACAGGAAAACAGCACAGGGAACCCAGTCCCAACCTCTCGGGGGCTCCCGGTGAGCAGGGAGGGCGCGATGGTCTCCCCGCCGCTCCGGAGCCAGCTCAGTCCGCACGTGGCAATGGCCGACAGAAAGCCCGCATCACGAACCCCCTAGGCAGCTGATCCCGGTGTCCAGCAGGGTCCTCGGGAGACAGCAGGGGTAGAAGGAGAAAAGCAGGAGACGAAAGCAGAGACAACCTCTCTCCAAGCTGATCCCCGTGTTCCTCCAGATCCTTGGTAGGCAGCAGGGAGAGCAGGAGACGCAGCAGGGATGAGTTCTCTGCACCACGAGGGCAGCTTCTCCTCCTCGAATGCAGGGAGCAAACCAAATGAGAGCCCCAGGGGCTCCACACAACCCCCTTTACTCAGCAGGCTGGACCCCTCCCCCTGTGGCCAGGTCCTTTTGTCTCTCTTAAGTGCAGCCATTTACCTCCCTGACAAACAAGTATGGAAAAATTCTTTAAGACAAGAAGGAAAACAGAATAACTCCCCAAAACCCCAACACCAGCGCCTGTGACTGTTGTAATATCGAGGGGTGTAGCCGTGCTTGCAGCTGCAGATCTGCAAAAGCCTCTTTTCCTAACAACATGACTTTAGTGGCTGTTGCCAAGGGGTTATCTGCTGGTAAATCTAAATTTTGCATCATAGCCACCTCTATACGTCCCAAGTTGTAAATGTCATCATAAATCCTAATTTAGTAGCCTTGTAGACTGTAGCTTGTTTTACATAGCCGTAAACTGTGTTTTGTCTCACATATTTGTAAGCTGTAGCCTGTCTTACATAGCCTTGAGAGTTACCAAGGTTCTCATAAATCCTGCAGCCTGTCTTGTGTAGTTTTGGTCTTTGTAGATAAGGGAAACTAACTCCCAGACAGGGAGGAATACAGGAGAGCCTCCCACAGACAAACCAGGTCACACCAGTCCTGTGATTTCTGACTCATCGCAACTCTGCATTTTGAGACAAAAGGTGAAAAGTACATTGCGAGGAAGACTGGGGGCCTTCCTCCCAAAGACTCCTGAAGACCACAGCCCACGACCACCAGACAGCAGTGCGCAAGTGCCAAGGGGAGGAGACCTATGATAATGAGTTCCTGGACCTGATTATAATAATCCAACCCCACATAATGAATATGTAGTTAACGCTGTTGGATATGCACGATTTAGTGTAATAAATGCCTGCTTGCTTGACATCTTTTGCGCACCGTTGGCGGAGCTACGTCTCCCTGGTCGCCCAGCGCTGTTTTGCTTGCTATTGCTTGCTTAAGAAATTC
The DNA here is from genome assembly GCA_025345505.1 of Todiramphus chloris collaris. NCBI lineage: Eukaryota > Metazoa > Chordata > Aves > Coraciiformes > Alcedinidae > Todiramphus > Todiramphus chloris. The sequence continues at coordinate 15,761 of JANVCC010009057.1, read as the reverse complement.
TTAAATTTTCTATTGGCTATGACTCACATAAATTCGTGAATCTAACTTATAACAATTTGGTGCCGTGACTCTGATAGAGGTAATCTGGTGGGAAGCCCCATACGGGGAGGCGCCCTGCTGATTTCAGCTGCCCTGGCTGGGTGCTGTCACATCACATCCTCTACCGTCGAAACCTAAATTCGATAGCAAGAAAAAGAAAGCCAGCAAACCCTGTAATCTTTGTGCACGAAGCTCCGGACGAAGACGCAGGATTGCGTGAGTATAGGCCGGTTATCCGTTCGGTTGGGGTTGGGTATCCTGGAGTGCGATAGTGTGAGACAACCACTGGGTTTGGAAAATCCACCGGACGAAGCAAGTGCGGACCCCTTAGTAGTGTGGTTCCCACCTCCCGCGAGGGACTGTGCCACGAATAGGGGGCGCGCGCGCGTGTGTGTGTGTGTGTGAGAAGGCACTCCGGAAGATGGGACAGAGGAAGAGCAAGCCCTCTGATCCCATGGGTGGATTGGGACCTCATATGAGACCCCCCCCAATACCACCACATAGTCTGTTAGGACTCAGAAACCTAATTAGAATAACCAGAATGAAATCAATAGATGTCCAATTTATGGACAATAATTATACAAGGAATTAAAGAAGCTGTTCCTCGAGGACAGACATTAATAAAGCATTTAACGAGCAGCAAAAGAAAGATGATGTACTTTTATTGTGGAAAGAAAGGACACGTTAAAAGGGATTGTAAAAAGAGGATGATGGACGAGAGGATGTTTAAAGAAGACCAGAGGTGTCAGGGGCTCTATCTGCTGGGGACCTGTGAGAAAACTGAGCCCTTGATAAAACTAAAAGTGTGTCCCCAGTGACAAGAAATAGAGTTCCTAGTGGACTCTGGAACAGAAAGATCCACTGTTCAAAGATTGCCCCAGGGGTGTAAAATATCCTTGGAGAAAATAGAAGTTATTGGAGCAAAAGGGGAATCTTTTGGGGTCTCCGTAATAAAAAATGTACTCTTGGAAACACAGCACGATAAGGTAAATTAGAGATATTGACATCTATTCTCAGTTATAAATGGTATGAGTGTGTTGAGCTAGCTCTGAAGTAAGTGGTCTGTGTGTGTGAGACGCAGAACAGCTGTGCAGCGATTGCATGAGTTCTGATCCGCGGTTCCGCTGTCCCACGTGGGCTGTGGCCAGAGACAAACGAAGTGATTGTAATGTGTTAGTGATTCTCGGGAAGAAAACCAGCAAAACAAACACTGCTAACCGGTTGAGTGAATTGTTTTTTGTTATCGGCTGTATATCAGGAATCAAGCCCAGCCGCCCCCAGCCCCTCTGCTATCTGAGGATCAGCTGGAACGCAAGGGGATCGGATTTCTGCTAAATTCGGGGTTATAAATTGTATAAAAGAAAAGCAAAATAGGGATACAAGACTCCGTTGAATTAATTTAGTGTCTGGTTATTGTTTTGTGTATTATTGTTTTCAGAGTGTTTTGTTTATGGTATTTTTGACAAAGTTCTGAATTAGCACAGAACTGAGAACTTTTAAGACTGTCCCTGGAACTGTACAGATGCAAATTCAGGGCCAGTTTCAGGTGATTTGGTATGAGGACCTTTTGTTGTTGTATGTTGTGATTGGGATAATTTGGTTGTGTCTTGTTACCTATTGTTATTGTAAGAGGTGTGGGATTTCGAAAACACTGCAATGGTTGGGAGACAGAGTCAGGAGATCCATTGTAAAACCCCTTGGGGTGCATTTTCACATACTGGAGGCAGCTGGGGTGGCTGGCAGGAGGTGCCTTCGAATGTGATGCCTTGGAATGTGATGCCTTGGTGGAGCTGATGGTGATTTTGGAGGAAAATGAGAAATGAGATGAAGTAATATATTCAGATATGTTTTTCTGAGTTAGAAATCATCCTGTGTGGCAGAGGAAATGTGGATTAAATGTGTCTCGATAAGACCCCTTTAGTTTTGGCTTTGGAAAAAGATCATAAGAAGGATAGGGAAGTGTTGAAATGTTTGAAAAGAAAGGGAAAGTAGGAGGAAAGAATGGAAGACTATGCACCCCTGATCAACCTGAGAGCGGAGCAAAGAGTGGAGCCAGATTCAACTGGACAGGAGGATTATAGATGCTTTATGGGGAGAAATAACAGACACCGAAAAACAGTTAATAATTAGAACGGCTTGGACTCACGTGCAGGGACAAATTGCCTCGGGAACTTTGCAAGGAACAGTGGATCAGCACGGACCCCTGGCTGATCCTAATTGGGACCCAAATACTTCTGCTGAGTATGAAAGACTACAAAGATATCAGAATTAGATTAAATTCAGATTGGAGACTATGATACCCAAACCACTAAATTGTTCGACAGGGGCCTCATGAAACCCCTAATCAATTTCTGGAGAATTACGATCGGCCATGAGAAAACACACACCCCTTGATCCGGCTTCTGCGGAGGGGACACAGCGGCTGGTCTTTTATTTATTGGCCAGTCAACAGAAGACATTAGAAAAAAAAAAAATAAAAAAATCCAAAAGTTAAAGGGCCTGAGGCAAGGGATTTAGAAAAACTCTTACATGAAGCATGGAGGGTGTTCCAAAATTGAGACTCCAATTACAGGAGGAGCCTGGGAAGAGCTATTGCAACAGCAACAGTATCAGCATTACAAATGCAGACAGGGCAGGGAAGGAATGGAATGGAGGGTGGAGGTAAAGAACGGGGTAAAGGAATTTTGTCCCCAGAGTACAGAGGGATCAATGTGTACACTGTAAGAGAAAAGTGCATTGGAGAAATGAATGTCCCAAGAGAAGCAGAGGGAGAGGTAGAGGAGCGATGCAGGCTCATTTTGAAGAAGATTGATGGGGACCTGAGGAATCTACCCTAGCAGATCCACTGGTTAAAATAAGGCTAGAGGAACAACAAAGAGACATGGAATTTTTAATTGACACAGGAACAACATACTCAGTTTCAAGTCAAGCCTTGACACCAATAGATGATGACTTTGTAACGGTAAAGGGAGCCACTGGCCAAAGTGAAAAGGCATATTTCTTAAAACCTCTCAAATTCAAATTAGGCAAACAGTTCGGATACATAAATTTTTGTATATGCCAAACTCACACAAACCATTATTAGGGCGAGATTTATTGGTGCACTTGGGAGTAGAAATAAAATTTGAGAAAGGAAAACTAGAATTTTAAAGTAGGGAATGAACAAATAATTGAAATCCTAAGCTAGACTCTCATTAGCACCCCCATCAAAGCCGGGGTACACGAGGAAATACAAGACCAAGTATTTCCAGGAGTATGGGTGTCAGAAATACCCAGGAGGGCAAAGACTGCCTCCCCGGGAATACCATCCCCCCCCGGCACCCACAGAGTTCTGGAAGAGTAGAGAGAATGAATGGAGAAATAAAAAAACACCTAACCAGACTTATGGTGGAAACAAAAATGAATTGGGTTAAATGTTTACCTTTGGCTTTGCTCTACATTCGATCCCAGCCGAGGACCGATGCTGGTATATCCCCCTTTCAAAATGTTATATGGAATGCCATATGACTTGGAAATCCCACAGGACCACCCCCAGCTCGAGAGCCAGCAAGTTAAACCTTATTTGATCCAGCTAATGGCTCGAAGGGAGCAATTACAAAAGAAAGGTTTGGTGGTTCAAAGGCCTCCTTTAGATATGGCCATGCATAAGATCAAACCAGGGGATAAGGTTTTGATTAAATCCTGGAAAGAATCCTCATTAACCCCTCGTTGGGAAGGACCCTTACTTGTTTTGCTCACCACAGAAACCACCGTTTGGACAGCAGAAAGAGGCAGGACCCATGCGAGCTGTGTAAAAGGACCCATTGATGACTTGGACCAGTCCTGGGAAGTTGCAAGCCCGCTGGGAGACCTAAAGATCACTGGACATAAAGGGAGCCAGGATAAGGGAAACATAATAACAACAATAATATTTTGGGATTGGTGTGAAATCAGTAATCTATAGGAGTGCCGAGAACTGTGGTAATCTCATTAAAATAAAATCTATTGGGTTATATATGTCAATTGGAAATATCAAAGTGTTCCTTCCAAAGGATCTGGGTGCCAAACTGGGAGTTATATAAACGGAGGCAAGCACTCAAAATAGCTAGCACTCCCTCTCCTGAAGACTACCCCTGCTACCAAGAAGATGTTATCCCTCGTGGCTCGAAGCAACCATTTAACTTTTCTACGATTCATAAAACAAATTGTACATATTACAATACAGCTCTCCCGTGTAACCAGGTTATATGGGGTACAACTGATTTACAACCTTGGGGCTCCCAGCATTGTGTCCCTTGTGGAGAAGGACTCCTGTCCAATGTCACTGGGTAGCTCGTGTGAAACGAGGAAAAATAGAACTAGGGGAAGATGTTGAAGGGTGGCAAGACCAAGGAGCTGCCACTCATATAGCTTGGGGAATGGAAGGATTTTGGGGGTTTGGAAGTGCAACTGTATGTACACGATTGTGGTTAAGTAAATTAGCATATCAAGTAGAGAAATTGGCTAATGCTACTGATATCAGCCTACAGCTACTCAACAGGCAACTAGACGCTACTTTGCAGATGGCTCTTCAGAACCGCATGGCTTTGGACTTAATGCTGTTACAGCAAAATGGACTTTGTGGCTACCTGAACCTCTCCAGTACAGACTGCTGCATCCATATTCCCAATATTACACAGGATCTCGACCTTCAACTAGTGAAGATACAACAGGTGGCGAAAGACACTCATGAACTCCGAGAATCTATGAATGACAGTTGGCTTGCAAAGGTGTTTCGACAGTTTGGATTTAGTCTTAGTGGTTGGATACAAAGTTTAATAGAATATATGTTGATGTTTATTATAATGATAATTATCCTAGGTATAGCGATATCTTGTGTAAAAGCAACTATACTGAGAACTATTAACATTAGAATAATTCAACTTGCTGACTACACCCCGGCAGGGATGGAGGAGGAGAATCCAATTGATGTCCCAGATATTTGATATCTTAATTTGAAATCCAAATTTGAGTGCTTGGGCATGACTATAGCCATGGGGTGGGAGTGTAGAGAGAACACGGATAATGACAAAGTCCCAGTCACATCATGAAACTGCATGCCTGGAAGCACTGGGTGAGGTGCTAAGTGCTGGACAAGGGTGGCAACCATCACCAGATCAATATCTGGTGGTATCTGTGGTGCCTGGAAGAGTGTGAAATGGGGCGGAGGCCTCATGGTCCCGGTCTTCTTCCGATGATTTAACCCTAAAACAAAAGAAGGCACTGCCTCTGCCCATGCAGGTGTAAATTAACGGACTTTGCAACATTAACCTGAGTGATAACATTGTCTATAGTCACGCCCCCTTGCACGAACACCTGGTGATGCAATGTAAAAAATCGAGTATAAATATCACCTCCATGTCAGATCCAAATTGGGACAGGGTCGACTCGGAAATCTACCAATGACAGACGGGTTGACGAATCCGCTCCTTCGCCATCCCCTCCAGAGTTGACGAGCCAGGTAGAGAGGTAAGACACTATGGAGAACCGACTCCTGTTATTGGAGCCGCATGGGAGTGCTGGAAAAATCACCCCAGTGATCAAAGGGACTTGAAAGTCTTCCAAAGGGAAGGTACCCAAGGCTCAAAATGGAAGGAAGGCACTAGTCAAATTGAATCAAAGTATGGGATAACAAAGAAATGGAGTTTCCACCCTTTTCGGTATGTCCTAGGCATATTGTTTATAATGTGCCTACCACAAATATGGGCCAGGGAAATGAACCACCAACCACACCAGGGGCACCCATGTTTACGAGGCCCCTGTGTCAGCTGGCACCCGTAAGTGGTTGTGTACATGATTCAGGATTTTATTTTTGCCCCAGCTCCAATCCTGGGAGAAGCTACTGTAACTATCCTAACCAATATTACTGTGGCCATTGGGGATGTGAAACTATAGCCTCGGACTGGGAACCAGGGGCGGTACACCTGTCAAAGTGTAATGCAGGTGTCCTAAGGCAAGCTCAGGGAGGACGAAACCTCCCGTGGAGCAAAAGGGCAAAAGCTCGCTTGATCTTGATTTTCAGTACGAATACAGGCCGTGAAAGCGGGGCCTCACAATCCTTCTGGCTTTTTGGGTTTTAAGCAGGAGGTGTCAGAAAAGTTACCTGGTGTTGAACAAAGCTAACTCAAATCTTACTGAGCATTGTTGGTTGTATAATGGAATAAAACCGCCCTTTTATGAGGCTGTAGGAGTAGCTAGAAAACCCAGGCGTGTAAATGGTACTAACCCGGAACAGTGTATATGGGGCACAGAAAAACAAGGAATTACATTGACTCAAGTGAAGGGAAAGGGCCTGTGTGTAGGAAAAATTTCAGAACACAAAACACGACTGTGTGTTAATGATGGGAAGGGACCGTTAAAATCTAAAAGACCTGAAAAGTGGTTATTACCGGCCAATAATACCAAGTAAGTTTGTTCCACTATAGGAGTTACACCCTGTTTGTCGTTAGAATATTTCAGTGAATGCTGAGGCTATTGTGTGCAGGTAACCATAGTCCCTAAAATCTTTTATCACCCTGAAGAATTTGTTTACGATTCACAGATTACCCAAGAACATCATCTGTTCAAAAGAGAACCCTTTACAGCACTAACAGTAGCCACTCTAATGATCCTCGAGGTGGGGAGTAGGCACAGGAGTGGCCTCATTGGTGCAACAAAGCAAAGAATTTAAAGCTTTAAGAATGGAAGTAGACAAGGACCTGCAAGGAGGGGTGTGTGCAGCGCTTAGAGAAGAGTGTTGTGTATATGCGGATCACACCGGGATAGTGAGGGACACTATGGCCAAATTGCGGGAAGGATTGGAAAAAAGAAAACAGGAACGAGAGGCACAACAAAGCTGGTATGAATCTTGGCTTACTCATTCCCCATGGCTAACCACTTTGTTATCAACCTTAGCAGGACCACTGGTATTGTTGGTTTTGGTTCCTGTATTTTTTAATAAAATAGTGGCAGTTGTAAAAAGCAGGTTGGAAGCAGCCCACTTGATGTTAATGAGAACCAAATATGAACCCATAGGAGGAATTCCAGAGATTGAAGACACTTTCATTTTAAGCCAACAGCAGTTAAAAAGGTTTGCTGAACAAAATGGTGAAAAGAAAAAGGGGGGATTGTGAGAAACTGTGAATTGTTTGTTCATCAAACTTTGTACCAATTGCTTAAGCTGGTTTGCTCTAATAAAAGCACCAAATCAGGTATGGAAAGGTACCAAATGTATTCTGCTATACTGGGGACTTGGCCCTCCAGGACATCATCCCTGCTCCCACCGGATACAGGCCTGTCTGAGGCCTGTGTTGTAAATGTCATCATAAATTTTAGTTTAGTAGCCTTGTAATTGCAGCTTGTTTTACATAGCTGTAAACTGTGTCTTGTCTTACATAGTTGTAAGTTGTGTTTTGTCTCACATAGCCTTGAAAGTTATCAAGGTTCTCCTAAATCCTGTAGCCTGTCTTGTGTAGTTTTGGTCTTTGTAGATAAGGGAAACTAACTCCCAGACAGGGAGGAATACAGGAGAGCCTCCCACAGATCAGCCAGGTCACACCAGCCCTGTGATTTCTGACTCAGCGCAACTCTGAATTTTGAGACAAAAGGTGAAAAGTACACTGCGAGGAAGACTGGGGGCCTTCCTCCCAAAGACTCCTGAAGACCCCGGCCCACGACCACCAAACAGCAGTGCGCAAGTGCCAAGGGGAGGAGACCTATGATAATGAGTTCCTGGACCTGATTATAATAATCCAACCTCACATAATGAATATGTACTTAACGCTGTTGGATATGCATGATTTAGTGTAATAAATGCCTGCTTGCTTGACATCTTTTGCGCGCTGTTGGCGGAGCTGCGTCTCCCCGGTCGCCCAGTGCTGTTTTGCTTGCTATCGCTTGCTTAATAAATTCTTAAATTTTGTATTGGCTATGACTCACATAAATTCATGAATCTAACTTATAACACGGTGAAGCCGGCTCCTGTTACCACGTCTCTCTCGAACGCCCAGTTACAGTCCAGCCAGCTCCTGTTATCACGTCTCTCTCGGACGCTCAGTTATGGTCCAGCCGTCTCCTGACCACAGCGAGTCCCCTGCTTTTTCTTTTCCCTCCGACTCCGATCCCGTAGAATCGTATCACATCGGGGTCACCAACTGTAGCGTGCAGGGACGGACTCCAACAACACAGCCAATATGTTTGTAATCAGAAGTCACTTTATTAAGTACAACAGGCTATATTTATACATGAGACAATACTGCTCATGCACCCAGGTCACTTCTAATTGGCCCCACACTCAAACCCAGAGTCTGTCCATGCACACTTCAAACACTTTTAATTGGCTGGCGATTCTCCTGGGTTTCCTCCTTCAGCACCCTGTTTTTCTCCTCTTATCCTCCTGTTTTGCCAGGTGCTTCTGCTTTTCTCATCCTTAGTCTTATCTCCTCAAGGTTGGGGCAGTGTTGGCTGTTTTTCGGCCTTGCAGGCCTTAGCATAACTGCTTCTAGCTAACAACTATTTCTGTCCTACTCCTATCAATCCCTACATACAAGCATATTTGCTTAAATAGCTCCATAATTTTAAACTGTTTCTTCAGTGAGGCTGAGAGAAGTTGCTTCCTTTCACACCCCTTTGTGGATTCCAAATATGTAATTGAGTACTGCTTTCTAAATTTTAAAATAACAAACTTAAACACATTTTTTACTCTTATTCACATAAAATGGAAGTGAGATAGATGTCTTAATTTCATAATTGTCACAGCAATTTTGTTTAGTTAATGTACTTTTCATAATTAGGAGTTCATTCTTTTTAGATGTATTTAGTTTTCTGGATTTGTATTTCCTATGGCAAGTATGTGATATAGCAGTTTAAAATTGGTCATAAAAGAATTTCCTTGCTGCTGAGATCACCAAAAATATGTATTAATCTAAAAGACTTAAAGGATATATCTTAATACCTGCTGCAGGTTGAAATTTCCTGGCCACAAATTTGAAAGCTCTGAAGACTTAGTAGAAGAACCTGAGGAGAATGCTGTTGAGAATGAGGAAATGGTTGTTGAGAATGCGGACCAATCTGTATCAGAAATTGAGTTACATGCATCACCCCCTGAGAAATGGAGTGAGAAGGAGGTGAGCTGGATGTGATAGTGATAGCAGATAAGAAATTTGGAATACAACTACAGTTTGTTAAATATGGTCCTTGCTGCTTTGATACATGTTACTATCAACTCTTTGATTTTTGTACCAATGTTTTGTTGAGAAGTATATCTGAGAAAATAAACTAGTATAGAATTAGTATCAGGGAATATCAGGGAAGGAACCTTAAAGATCATTGAGTTCCAACCCCCCTGCCATGGGCATGGACACCTTCCACTAGACGAGGTTGCTCAAAGCTGCATCCAACCTGGCCTTGAACACTTCCAGGGAGGGGACATCCACAGCCACTCTTGACAACCTGTCCCAGTGCCTCACCACCTGCCCAGTGAAGAATTTCTTCCTTACATATAATCTCAATCTACCCTCTTTCAGTTTGAAACCATTACCCCTTGTCTTATCGCTACATTCCCTGATAAAGGTCCCTCCCCAGCTTTCCTGTAGGCCCCTTTAGGTACTGAAATGTTGCCATAAGCTCTCCCCACAGTCTTCTCTACTCCTGGATGAACAACCCCAACTCTCTCAGCTTGTCCTCACAGGACAATCTTTTGTTTGTTTTTGTTTGTTTGTTCCCCTCCCAGACTTTTGTGGATTATATTTTTGTTTGTTTTCTTTAAAGTTCACTGCGGGACATCACCACCCCCCTTCCTGGTTATCTTCTACTTTCTTTTTCTTTATCTTCTTGCTTCACTGCTTTGCTTCCTCCTTTGCCATTCTCAAGCATACCTCAAGGTCATCGCCCGCAGCCCAATTTATTCCCACAGTCTTGCTGATAGCAGGCATGCCTGTTTTCCTCCAGGAATGATCCCACAGTTCACTTTGATTTTTAAAGTTAGAATTACTGCTTGGGAGAATGATTTTTAACATTTGTATCAGAAATAGTGTGGCCAGCAGGATTAGGGAAGTGATTGTCCCCCTGTACTCATCATTGATGAGGCCTCTCCTCTCAGTTTTGGGCCCCTCACTACAAGAAAGACATTGAAGTGCTGGAGCATGTCTGAAGAAGGGCAACAAAGCTGGTGAAGAGAGCAAATCTAGAGAACAAATCTTATGAGGAGCAGCTGAGGGAACTGGGGTTGTTTAGCCTGGAGAAAAGGAGGCTCAGGGGAGACCTTATTGCCCTCTACAACTGCCTGAAAGAAAGTTGTAGTGAGGTGGGGGCCAGTTTCTTCTCCTAAGTAGCAAGTGACAGGACAAGAGGAAATGGCCTCAACCAGGGGAGGTTTAGGTTGGACATTAGGAAAAATTTCTTCACTGAAAGGGTTGTCAGGCATTGGAACAGTCTGCCCAGGGAAGTGGTTGAGTCAGTATTCCTGGAGATATTTAAAAGACTGTAGATGTGGCGCTTAATGACATGGTTTAGTGGTGGACTTGGCAGTTCTAGGTTAACAATTGTACTCAGTGATCTTAAAGTTCTTTTCCAACCTAAACTATTCTATGATTCTATATATTTTTGTGAGATGCCTAAATACTACTCATCTTGGCTCTTAACAGTGTAAACCGTGTTCAGAAACTTAGTACAGGTAACAATACCAAGCTAATATGCTGGTTAAGTAGTTGGATAGTTACTGTATGCTAAGCTATACCTTCTTAGTAATTTCTAGGAACCTGAGTTAGGTGCTTCTCAGATTAAGCTGCAAGTTTAGATCACAGATACACCCCCTAGTGTTTGGGGAACAATTAGTTTGACATAATCTTGATTTAGAAATGTGATTTTTAGGAAACTCCATCTGAACCTCTTAACAGTGAGGTACTAGAAGAAATTGGTAAAGCCTCGCTTATGGCTGAAGAGGAAACAGCAAATGAAGTTCTAGGTGGTGAATCAAAATTGCAGTCTGAGAGTCAAGGAGAAGAACCCTTAACACTGTTTGTTCCATTAATCCTTGAGTCTCCAGCAAAACCTTCAGAAGACACTGTATCAGAGGTGAGAGAATTTAAACAAAATGCTGTCATCTTTCTGTCAGGGTGTACATACCTTGCTGTTTTTTACTTTTGTTAAGTAACAGATACAAAGTAGCCCCTACCGTCATAAGAAATTCTTAGGAGAAGCAATTATTAGTCCAGATGATGTAAAGCCATAAACAGAATATACTAATGTTTCTATTTTAATATGCAGAAGTGGGGCATATAAGTATGTGATACCGAAAAGAAAGATATGTTGCTTCAGTTTGCCTTGGCAGTAATGAAACAGCTATTTCTCACTAAAATACTAGTTGGATATGAGTGAAAAGCCACATCATTACTTTGTCTAGTAATTCTTCCCTGATCAAGTGTACAAGCAATTAATTAATAGTAAAATAGCCTTCTAGAACACAGGTTTTACTGGTTTTTGTTTGTAGCACAAAAGCAGTGTTATATGCTAACAAAATGATAACTGTATCTGTCAAAAATAAAACACCTTTATTTTTTTCACCAGGATTAATTTCAGGATGTTTTTACTGTACCTGAAGAATCTGTTCAATAATTTGAATTTGAAAATAGGAGAGCAGCTCTGGATATCAAATGCAGTTCACAAAATAGTCTTGTGCAAAAAGGAGGAGAGGACTGGTTTATTGACTGTGCATGTAGTAGTGCAGCTCCGAGGAAGCAGAAATTGAAGTACCTATTGTAGATCAGAGAAACTTGCGAAGAAAGGCCAAAGGTCCACCCAAGAAAAAAGGAAAGCCAGCTTAAAAATTAAATATTGATTGTTATTTCATCTATGTGTAAGGAAGTTATTATTTTGTGTAAAACACTATGGTATAACTAAACCATATGGGCCACGGGACACATGTGTTTAAAATACTGGATTGGACTTCCTTTTGGGATTCATCAACTTTCTTTCAAGTTTTCTTGATTTTTTAACCACTAGACATTGAGCTTTAGAGTATGAAAGTAAGCAGCCAGTCTCCTCCTTTTATAAAAGATACATGCTGAATAAATACAGTTGTGCTAACAATTTGTATATTTGATGATGTTGTTCCTCAATAGGGGTTTAGGTTCATGCCTGGTGCGCAGGAGCCAATGAACACACAGAGTCAAGATTCACCTTCTAACCTTTAATGCATTTCTGTACAGAAAGGGGTGCCAGATGATAGTTCACAAAGCTAGCACGCCTCTTCAGAGGAGTTGTAGGGTTTTATATAGTTTACAACAAAGACAAGTTGCACAGTACTTGCTCATTGGTCACCTTTTGGTCATCTAAATAATGCCCTTCTGCACATGCTCTGATTAGTGGCTAGTTCATTATACAGAGGTGGTCTGACATTGCCATGTAGGGTCTCCTCCTAGGAGTGTGATTTTTACCATGCTAATTAGTTTTAGGTTACCTTAAGGTTACCTTTGGGCAACCCCACTTCCCCCTCTTCTGTCCCCCTGGTCAGGAGGTGATTCATCTGTTGGCATTAGCTCATACCCATATTATCTTGTATTATCTTATTGTGATGCTTTACTTTGAGGACAACAAGGTGTCAGTCTTGGAAGAAAAATGTGTGGTCCTCAAAGTAAAGAATTACAAGATAACACAGGAATAAGCTAATGACAACAAATGGCCAAGCCATGCTCCTTTTAATCCGTTAAGAGAAGCTTATGGAAAAAAGGCAGCATTGTGGTTTAACCTCAGATGGCAAATAAGCACCACATAGTCGTTTGCTCACTCCCCCCTCATGGGAAGGGAGAAAGAATTGTAAGAGTAAAAATGAGAAAACTTGTGGGTTGAGATAAAGGCAATTTAATAGGTAAAGCAAAATCTGTGCACACAAGCAAGGCAAAACTACTTCCCATCAACAGGCCATCTCCAGGAAAGCCATCTCCAGGAAAGCAGGGCTCCATCACACATGAAGGTTACTTTGGAAGACAAACGCCATCACTCCAAATGTCACTCTCCTTCCTTCTTCTTCCCTCAGCTTTTATTGCTGACCATGACATCATATGGTCTGGAATATCCCTTTTTCAGTCGGGGTCAGCTGTCCCAGCTGTGTCCCCTCCCAACTTCTTGTGTGAGGGCTGATTCCAAAAAGGACAATTCTCCAATTTCTTTAGCAGCAGATATTCTTTATTGACGGCGCCGGATGCATGGGGGATCGCTCCTCCTAACATGCATACCTGCCCCTGCACCTTACAGTCATTTATTGAAAACATTGATACATATGCATTAACAAGGGAGGGATTAGTACAATTAGTTCTGAGAATTGGTGTGGCTATTATAATTATTTCCGAGAAGTCTCCTCCCGCAGCTGGCGCATGCGCATTCCAGACAGGTGGTCGCAGCCGGGGCCTTCGGGAGGAAGTAAGTAGTCTTCCTCGGTTGTTCGATATTTGACCCCACGATCAACGCAGCCGCAGTTGATGGCTGGTATCTTTCCAGATCTTCTACCGACTCTAACCGGTTTCGAGGCGGCCTTCACACAATGGGTTATTCTTAACGCCAGGTGCAGGAAGTCAAGCTTGAAATATATCAAGATTAATAGATTCTGTGCCCCGCTCCCCCCCTGTGCCATGTACACCACCTGACTCTCCCCTTCATTCCCCCCTTTTCTATATCCTTGCAAATTCCTTTGCAACTCAGAGAGACCCTTCTCCTTCTAGCGATTTTGCAAAATATTTTCCGGTCTCTACCCGATGTCTTATTCCGTTTCCATGCCTCGTACTTTCCTACGGAGCGGTGACAACAATAAAGGGAACACCTAGATAACACACAAGCCACAATCCCCACTATTATTATTGTTAAGAGTATTACAAAAATCTGTTTAATCCAACCAAAATTTGGCAACCACAAGGTCAATTTTTTCCATATTTCCTCAAATCCCCAGGAGGTATTATCTTTGGTTACTTCGTGTAATATTTGGGTCTGTTTCCAGATCTCATCTAGGTCCGTTTGAATCCTTCCACTCTGATCTACGTATGTACAGCAGCTAGTATTAATAACTGTACACACTCCCCCTTGGGCTGCTAACAACATATCCAGTGCCATTCGATTTTGTAACACCACCTTTGACAAACTAGTTATTTCCTCCTGCTGGGCTTTAATAGCATCCATGGTTTTATCTTCTATCTTTTCAATTACAGCAGAAATATTTACTAAAGCTTTTTCTAGTTCACTGACTCCCAACCATGGCAGAAACCACCGAGTGAAGCTGTGGAACCCACTAGGTCTACGGACCAAGGGGTTCTCCCGCTTTATCTTCTTGATATGGCTCCTCAAGTATCCCTCGGAGAAGGAGTTGTAAATCGACACATCGGGAACCACAGCCCCCAGAGTACACGTTCCCTTCCAGTTAGGGGGAAGGACCTTTCTAGCCGTATTATTACACAGCCAGAACCATCCTCTCCCCTCTGGTACCGGCCACGTTCCGTTCCATGGATCCCCTGGCCAAGAATCTATACCCTCGGTTTTGTTGCACCAGGTTTGGGTCCCTACATAGGTAGTCTCTTTTCGACATTCCACCTTTCCCATACCTCTAGGTGGGTTACATCTTTGTACACAGATTGGGTAGGGTTCTTGGGAGGTTAGATCACTACTTTCCAATTCTATCACTACATCTTTTTCGATACGTTTCCTGGTGTCTTTCCATAAGTTTCGCCAAGACACATTATTAGGTATTGGAACCCCTCGGAAGGGAATACCCGTCTTTCCCAGCTCGGGCATATGAGTGCAGATCCAACAGTTGGTTCTGTTTACTACTTGGGCTACCTTTTGCATCATTGTTACATGTGTGTTCTCCTTCCAGGAGGCCAGGGAACTCATAAAGACTCCTAGAATCACAATCACCCACTTCATGGTCCATGCGGTTCTGCTTCTGTTTGACCCAAATGAAGCTTGGTCGGCCCGATCAGGGTTGATTTCCACCTTTCCGGGGGCGCTGCTTTCACCCTCGTGTAGTGGATCCAGGCGGGGTGTTCACGGACTTTGATCGCTGTGTGAGTGGTCAGTAGCACTTGAAATGGTCCTTTCCACTTGACTTCCAATGGATCTCCTGAAAAATACCTAATATACACATAATCCCCGGGTTTGAAAGGATGGATGGGGTAGTCTAGTCCCCGTGCTCTGGTGCCCAGCACAACCTTACGGATAGCATCTAACTGTTTCTGTAGACCACTTACATATTCGTACAGATATCCCAATCCCATCTGTACCATATCCTCACCGATATATTGGGGTTGGTATGGTCTACCGTATAATATTTCAAAGGGACTCAAATTTTCTTTCACCCTGGGCTTCACTCTGAGCCTAAGTAATGCTAGAGGGAGTGATTGATACCAGTGTAAATTAGTTTCCTGTCCAATCTTGGCTATTTGTTGTTTAATCAAATGATTCATCTTTTCTACCTGTCCACTAGCCTGGGGTCTGTGTGGGGTATGTAGTTGCCAGTCTATTCCCAGAATCTTACTTATTTGTTGTACCACTTCAGCGCAAAAATGTGATCCTCTATCAGAGGACATTGTCGCTGGAATTCCAAAACATGGTATGATCTCATTTAGTAGTACCTTTACTACTTCTCTTGACTTATTTGTTCGACAGGGAAAAGCCTCTGGCCATCCGGAGAAAGTATCAGTTAGTACCAACAAGTATCGATACCCCCCTTTTCTGGGGAGTTC
>JANVCC010009054.1:0-10511 GCA_025345505.1 Todiramphus chloris collaris | reverse complement strand
CAATCTGCATGGTGTAATTATACTGCAACCAATTGGTCGAAATCCAGCCATGCCCCACAGATACTACCCCCGGGGATATTTCTAATCTGTGGGGATCGTGCGTGGCTCGGGATACCTTCCCGAATATCGGGGGGACCGTGTTCTTTAGGGAGACTAACGCTATTGACACCTAACACTAGTATGATATTGATCATTGCACGGCACTGTAATAAGCGAGCTGCACACGCTTTTAGTCAAGACTGTAAAGATGATGTTGATTTTTGGTCAGCTGGAAAAGTCATTGCTGCTTCATTTCTTGCACCTGGTGTAGCTGCAGCACAAGCATTAACCACGCTAAACAAATTAGGATGTTGGCTCAGGAAACAGACCAAGGCCACTTCTATAGCTCTTGCAGGACTATTATCTGACGTAGATAGCATTCGACACGCTACTTTACAGAATAGAGCTGCCATTGATTTTTTTGTTGTTAGCCCAGGGTCACAGTTGTATGGAATTTGAAGGGATGTGTTGTATGAACCTTTCTGATCATTCCGAGTCTATTCACAGGAGTATTCAATCTTTAAAGGATGGAGTCAAGAAACTAAGGATCACTGATGGCTTGGGCGCGTGGCTGAAAGGTTGGGGATTGACAGGTTGGTTACTTGATCTAGTTTAAGCAGGGAGTGGTTGTGATGTTGGTCATCGTCGTCTTGCTTCTGTTTGTCCCGTGTCTATTGCAGTGCGTCAGCAGTATGATCTCCCGGAGCATGGAAAAATTTACCCATGCCGCCTGGCTTGTCCATAAAGAAAAAGGGGGAATTGTTGGGGAGTGGCTTGAGAACAAGGGCCACTGCTCACTGCAAGATATATTAGCAGAAGCTAGGCATGAGGCCTAGCCTAGCTGCAGGGACAGGATGTCCTTGAGGAGGAACAGTAGGATAATAATAGGATAGTTTGGTTAACAGAAAGAGAGACGTTATATCAGTATAAGACAATATCAGGATATTTTGGTCAACGGAAAGAGGAGCTATGTAGCAGCTGGGACCATTAAGGGGCGGTCGTAGGGAGAGTGTGACTTCTTGAATGGACCTATGGGATCTATCATGAATATGTATAACTTGTGTGTACTCCGATCAGCATGTATTAGTGATTAGCATAATAGTATATAAGTAGATGCAATTGTGACAATAAACAAAGTTTGCCTATTAATCATATTGATTTCCTGCACTCTTCCCTCGCCGTTCCGCAGTTGAAGGCAGGCAGGGGACTGAATCTTTACCCTTGGTATTCTGCACTTTGTGTCCCAGCCTCAGGCTTGGGGCAGCACCAGCCACTTGTAACTTTATGGAATATTTTGGGGACCCAGGTGCTACACAGCTGAGTGACCTAATCCAACATCTCACCACCACCCTGACCCTGCTCATCTCCAGTGTGGGCTTGTGAGTGAGTTCCCCTCAAACTGAGCTTTTCTTAGCAGTGGGCAGAGAAGGCAACCTCCAGAAAGTGCAGGTGGGGATGTTCAGATTGGAGGAGAGGAAAAGAAATTCCCACTCAAAAGGTAGACCTGTGCTTTGTGTTTCAAGAAGGGGCAGCACTGGGTGGAAAGTCAGGAGTGAAGGTCAAGAAATGGCAGGGTGAGAGCTGGGTGGGAAAGTGAGATGGGTGTCAGCAGCCTGAAGGGCAAGAGGTGCAGGCAGGGGACAGTGTAGGACAGTCTGCAGGAGACATAGCCAAGGTCTTTGGCCAGGCTGGAAGGCCCCAAGGGACCAAGGTCTTTGTCTCCTTGGCTATGACTGTTGCATCTGCCATCAAGGCCTATGAGGAGAAGCTTTCTTTGGAGGCTTTCAGGATCTGCTTCCTAAAGGCTGTGGTCAGGACTTGGCCTTTCTGCTTCCTCAACCAAACTCAGGGTCTTCTCACCTGCATTTTGCCTTTGTCTGCCTGGAATCTTCTGATGATCTGAGTACAGCCACTCTCAGCAGTGGGCATTGCCCACCTCCTAGGCTGGTGTCCACAGAAGATGGACATGTCTCCATTATCCCTGGTCTGTGCCAGGGCCTTCAGCCCTTCCGTGCTCCCACAAAACCCCTATTCCTCCTGCACCCATGGACATAAACCCTTTCCCACTTCCAGGCTCCCAACACTGTTCCTGGAATTTGCTGCCCTGCAAAAGAAGCCTTGAGCTTTTTGGATCTTCCTGGTGATTCTTGCAGCCTTCCTGGCTCTCTCTATAGATCTGCAAAGAAGCGTGGCCATCAGGGCAGGGGAGGTGATTCTGCCCCTGCCCCTCTACTGCACTCTGGAGAGACCACACCTGGAGTAATGCATCCAACTCTGGAGCCTCCAACACAGGAAGGACATGGACCCGTTTGAGTGGGTGGAGTGGTGGGATCCAAGGACTGGAACACCTCCCTATGAGGACAGGCTGACACTGTTGGCGTTTTTCAGGTCCCTTCCAACCCAATCCATTCTGTGATTCCATGATTCTATGGTCAGGACAGAGTCCTGTCCAGGCAAGACCAGGGTCAGGTCAATATTTTGCTTCTCCCACAGTTCATACACACTCTGAAAACTCACCTCTTGGCAGAAGAGAAACTCCATGGACATTTTACTAAAAGTATTGAATCATCTCTGGTGATGAAAAAGTTGTTTGCTGTTTTTTCAAGTACAGGAAGCAGTTTTCAGATCTCTGGGTAGAGCTCCATGGTCTGTCCATAAGCAGCCAGTGCCACCCTCCAGAGGCCCCAGTGTACCTGAGGAGTTTGCCTGGGGTTGGCAGGGATCAGAGGAGACTGACAGAGCCACGTTGCTTCCATCATTCACATCTAGTCTTCAGGACTTGGGCACTTAATGGGATAAATTTCAAGAGTGTAGTTAAAGAGGAATGTTCATGAAAAGCCCTTTGAAGAAGCGACCGAAGTATTCTCCAACAGATCTTGATGCAGAGTGTCTGCTGAGGAGGTGTGGACAGGTAGGGAAAGCATCTGCTTGAGACCCATCGCTGTATGGACAACCTTGGCCCCCATGTCCCCAAGCCCACAATTTCTCTGTATGGTTGGCTGTTGGTGAAAAACCTACATCCATATGGCACACATGGGGTCTGAGTCAAGACGTAGTCTGTACTCGGAAGGCTTAAAGGGATAAAATTTGTAGTGGGACAGGTCTCAGTACATTGGGATAGAGCCAGGGGATACAGTTTGTACTGGAATGAAGATCAGTCCAGACTGGATGGGTGCAAAGGGATGCAGTTTATACCGAGACAGGTCCCAGGTTGTACTGGGAGGGATCATGAGATCAGGTTGTACTGGAACATGGCCCAGTCCATACTGGGCAGGGACCGGTAGATCCAGTTTAGACTGGAATGAGGCACAGTGTGAACTGGGAAGGGCTCATAGAGTCCAATTAGGACTGCAACAACTCTCAGAGTATACTGGGATAGGGCCCAGTTTGTGTTAGGGAATTGGGGGATCCAGTTCATGCTGGGAGTGGTCCCAGTGCGTACTACAAGCAGATCAGGGGATCCAGCTCATACTGGGAGTGGTTCCAGTTTGAACTGGGAGTGATCAGGGGATCTGGTTCATAATAATAAAGGACCCACTCCATACTAGGAGGGTATCAGGGGATGCAGTTCCTACTGGAGCGCTCCCAGCCCTGGGCTGCCCCAGGCCGAGCAGTGGCAGCAGGGTGGCTGTGGTCACCTCTCCCCTGCTCAGCGCTGCCTCCATTGCTCCTGCTCACCCCCCGCAGGGTTCTCCCCTTCGCCCTCACGCGCACTGCAGCCAGAGCTGCCTCCAGCTCTGCCACCAGGTCTGCCTCGTGTCCTGGGAACAACCAGCCCAGGAGAGGATCCCACCATGCTGGTCATGGAGCACTTTTGACCTGCCCTTCAACTGAGGCCTTCGAGCAGAGATCCAGGGTCTTCAAAGTCCCCACTGGTTAACGGGGCCTCAAACTGCGTCCCTTTCTCCAATTGCCTTAGAGGACAAATCATCCTCTTCCCAACATGTCCCAGATACTTCAGAGTCCTGTCCAGAAGACCATGGCAACTGGAAGAGTTAGTGATTCATGGGAGAGTAGGGCTGAGGAGAGATGAGTTGTGCTCAATGTACAGCTTGGGTTCAGGCTGCCTTGTTCTGAGCAGATCCCTGGGCTGCAGGAGAAACTTGGTTGCAACAGAGAAGTCTGCAGGATGCTCCACATGATACCAGCAATGAGGTCATCTCTGTGTCCCTATGTCGCTGTTTATACCAGGAGGGGAGAAATGCAGCAACACACAAATTCAGCAAGAAAGGAGCGAGAGCGGAGACTTTATTAATTTATAACCCCGTTTTATATACCCTAGTCCCATAGGGCGATTGGTCAGTGATCACCCATCTCCTAGGGTGATTGGCTAAAGTCCTACAACACCCATTTCAAAATATTTCTCCAATGTACCATAAACAGAACTTAGCAAAACACCAGGTGTTGGTCTAGCTTACAAAAACCATCCTACTGTTTCTCATAACACCTGTGAGAAAGGCAGGATTCTCACTGAATATTGTGAGAACCTGAGAACATCCCTCTGCTAGCAGCTTTTCAGCATCCATATACTTACTTGTGTCTGAAACTGCAGCAACAACTTCCCAGGGAACAGCCTCTGCTTGGGACAGTGCAAATGGTGATGGGAATTGTTTCCTTGTGAGGAAACGCTGAAAGATCTCCCAGGACCAAGATGGTACGACGCTGCCACAGGTGGGACCTACAGGGCTTGCTGCACCACCATCAAAGGCACATCCTTGTGCAAAACAACATCCCAGTCTGCTTCTGGCCTGACAGGGATGCTGGCACATGTGACCTCACAGCCACCTTCCCAGCCATGGGCTTCTGCTGGCCCAGGAGAGCCTGAGGCACAGGTGACCTCACCAGAGCATTCCCACCCAGCTCCTCCCTGTGGCCTGTGAGCTGACCAGACACAGGTCCCCTCACATTCCTCTGCCAACACATGGTGACTGCTCTGGGACCTTGCAAACCCAACCCTGAGGGTCTGGGGGTTTTAGGGTGGGGGCTGAGTTAACATTCCAGTTCTACGGAGAAGGGTCAGGGATGTGGATGGGTGAGCGGATGGGGCTGAAGGTTTTAGGGGGTTATAGGTTTGGGATTTGGCTCCTGGGTAAGGCTGAGGTCGGGGATTAGAGCCATGAGTTCCTGTAAGGATGAAGGGCGACATTCTGAGGTGGGTTGGGGCTGAAGGGCACTCGTTAGGCACAGGGCAACGGCCCATGATGAATGTTTTCACAGTCAGCGTTGCAGTCGCCTCAGCACAATCTCAGTGTCTCTTACCTCTTCAGAATCTTTCACCTCTGTTGGCCAAGCCCCTCCTCCCTCTCCCAAATCTCTCACCTCTCTTGTCCCAGTTCCCCTGACCTTCTCAAAAGTGGCATCTTGCTGGTGGCAGAATTCTCCCGATCTTCCTGACCTATGAGTGTCTGTCTCCCTGCTGCCAGCCAGTCAGTTCCTGAGGCAGAAGTGACCTCTCAGCAGCATCCAAGGCCTTTCTGCTGGCAAGGGCCCTGCTCAGCCTGCCCAGCAGTGCAGAGAGCAGGTGACACCCTGTCCCACCCCAGACGTACCCAGTGTCTTGCACTCCCACTCATGTTTCAGAAGGGCTCCCATAGGACCTGGGACGCTTCCCACAAATGGTGCTTGTCACACTTGCTGCTTGAGCTACCCTGGGGCATCTCGAAGGATGTGGACAACACTGTGGCTGCTCCAGGAGCTCACAATTTGAAGACATGGGTTTAGATCTTGTGAGGAAGAGAAAAGTCTGCAGGGAAGTCCTCTCCGTAATCATGAAACTAAAAAGTCCTCCTCTCTTTGGTCTTCTGTCTCGAAAGAGCTCTGCAAGGGCAAGATTCATTGAATCAGAGAAGAGCTCAGGCTGGAAGAGACTCCTGAACATCATCTTGTGCAACGCTCCTGCTCAAGGCTGCATTAAGTACAGGAAATTGATGAAGGGCTTCCCCAAGGCTGGCTTCAGCCACCAAGGAGATGAATGTGTCATGCGGGACGTAAAAATGATGTTCAACAGTGTCAATTAAGTGCTGGGCACTGAGGGATGTCACCAGGGAATCCCCAGGATGAAGTCTGTAGGGTTGAACAGATATTGGTTTGGCACCAGGGGCACCATGATGAGCATTTTCCCAACTGCAGCCCTGGGGCAGTCCATGAGAAAGTCGATGAAGAGCTTTTGCAATGGGTTAGGAACATTCCCTGTTCCCAGTGGAGGAAGCTCCAGTGATGGTGTCTGATTGTCCCATCCCCCTTTCTCCACAGAAGGTTTGGGTGCTTCTTGTCTGCTCTCTCCTGGTAGGACATCTATGAGGAAGACCATTGGTTTCTTTGGTAGTTGCTTCAAGAAATGGTGAAGGAATTCCTCAGAGGGGGAAGGCAGAGGCGTTTGTGCCCCCAAGTGTGTTCACCCTCCCCAGACATGCTCTGTGCCTGCAGAGAGGTGAGAAATGCCTTCTCCTGGGCAGCAATGTCCCTGCTGCTGCAGGAACACCTCTGCCTGCCCAGGGGAGATGCTCCACAGACATGCTGCTTTCATGCAGTGTATTTGAAGGCACGGGCCAGAAAGCCAAGGAAGGGTATTGTAGAAGAGGGAGGAATTCAAGCCCAACCTGTCCATGTCAGGGGAGATGGGGTGGGACAGAGGAGCTGTTTCCAAGGAAATATTAGTCTCCATGTGAAGTGACCTCACAACACCGTCTGTCCCACAGCCCTGCCTGGCACCCCAGGAACAGCTGATGGTGGTTGTAGTCCCTGGGGCAGTCTCCCCAGGGTGTCCAGTGAACATGGACACAGACCAGAGCCTGCTCTGCTGGTCCTGCAGGTCTCTCACAGGAGTCCTGGCTGTGCCAGGACCCTGCTGTGCCCCCACCCTGCACACTGACACTGTTCAGATCTTCACTGGGGTTTCACCTCCCTAGGGCACATACCAGAGAGTTCCTGAGTCTCCCCACCTCCCTGACCTTTCCCCATCCCAGCAGAGCAGCTTTTTAGGACTGGTTCCACATCAGGTAATGGAGGTCAGGGAGAGTGTCCATTCAGCCAGCATGCTGAATCCGCACCCAAGCATCCAGCACCCCCCTGTGCTAACCTGGCTCTGCAGTAGAGCATGACACAGCTGTCCCAGGGCCTCCTCTGGCAGCTCCTGCTGCCCAGGGACAGGACAACCTGCCCCACACTGGCAGCCGCAGCAAAGGGTTTGTCTTCCATGCCCTCCTTGCACACACACAGTGCCCTGCATCTCCCAGGACAACCCATCACCCCACAGAGTCTTTCCCCAGGTCAGCATGTCTGTGCTGGTCTGACCAGCCAATTCCTGTCCCTCCTTCCCCAGGCTCCCCACAGCCCTGAGCTGGGGCTTCTGCTCTGCAGAGCAAATGGACTGTGGTGCCCAGGGCCCCAGGTGACTCTTTTGGGCTGTGCTGGTGAGCATGGGAGGCAGACACTGCTGATGGTGGTCACAGCTACTGGCCACCTACCACAGCAGCTCTCCTGTGTCCATGGAGGGTGCTCAGAGGTCCCTGCCTTGTCACAGTGCATATCCCCTGTGCTCTCCTGGCAGCTCCTGATTCCGTCCAGAAAAACACTTTCCTTCCATAGACCATATCACAAGCAACAGAGCCACTGGAAGATGAACTGGAGACCATTTGCCATCTGTGTGGGCACTGGACAACAGCAAGAAATATCTGAACCAGCCCTCAGTCCCTGAAACACCAAACTGGGAACATGATCTTATCTCACCAAACCCATGGAGATACAAGAGAAGTAAGCACATTCCTTAGAGAATATTTCATGAGCATTTTCTTGAGAGCAATTTTGGAAGAAGAAAAAATCCTTTAGACACTGTCCTTAGGAGATGGTCCAGTGTGATGGAGCTGCTGTTGTGGAGGCAGCTGTGTCCCAGCAGGGCCCAGGGCCTGTCCCTGCCTGCGCTCACAGCGCGGCCACGCAGCAGCACTGGGACCAAGCTGCCAGAGCACTCAGGCCTTAGCCCAGCCGAGGGGCTCAGCAGGAGAGGCTGGGCAGGAAGAGCGAGCAGCTGAGGACAGAGCAAGCACTGGTGCTCCCTGGCAGTGCTGCTGCGCTGGGAAACTTTTCCACTCCACCTCTGACACAGTCACTGTCCCTCCACATCCATAAATGATCCTGGAAGAAGCACCTCAGTTCAGCAAGTCATGGAAGATACTTTATTTTATTTAAATGCAGAGATCATGGCTTTTGAAATTCTGTGTGTAACATAAAACTGGTAGATACAGCTGTAGAAATGTTGTGAGTAATGACATCTTTTTTTTGGAAAACTTTATCACAAGTAGAAAAGGTAAAGAAAACTCAAATCAAACCAAAATAGGGCAAATGTCAGAAATCAGGCTGGGCCTAGAAGGAGTCTGTAAATTTCAGACAAAGAAGATTTTATTTCCTTTGAAATAATCCAGTGATCAGATTCCTCAGGCCATCCTTGATCTCCTCGTACCTCATGCTGTAGATGAGGGGGTTCACTGCTGGAGGCACCACTGAGTACAGAAGTGATACCACGAGGTCTGGGGGTGGGGAGGAGATGGAGGGGGGCTTCAGGTGGGCAAATATGCCAGTGCTGAGAAAGACGGAGACCATGGCCAGGTGAGGGAGGCAGGTGGAAAAGGCTTTGTGCCATCCCTGCTCAGAGAGGATCCTCAGCACGTCCCTGAAGATCTTCACATAGGACACCACAATAAACACAAAACAACCAAATGTTAAACAGGCAATGACCACCAGAAACCCAACCTCCCTGAGGTAGGAGTGTGAGCAGGAGAGCCTGAGGATCTGAGGGATCTCACAGAAGAACTGGAGCAGGGCATTGCCCTGGCAGAGGGGCAGGGAAAATGTGTTGGCTGTGTGCAGCAGAGCATTAAGAAACCCAGTGGCCCAGGCAGCTGCTCCATGTGGACACAAGCTCTGCTGCCCAGGAGGGTCCTGTAGTGTAGGGGTTTGCAGATGGCCACATAGCGGTTAGAAGACATGATGGTGAGGAGAAACTACTCTGCTGAAATATAAAACAAAAAGAAAAAGAGCTATGCATCACGCCCTCGGTAGGAGATGGCCCTGGTGCCCCAGATGGAATTGGCCATGGTTTTGGGGACAGTGGTGGAGATGGATCCCAGGTCAAGGAGGACATGGTTGAGGAGGAAGAAGTACATGGGGATGTGGAGGTGGTGGTCCCAGGCTATGTTGGTGATGATGAGGCCATTGGCCAGGAGGGCGGCCAGGAGGGCAGCCAGGTAGATGATCAGGAACAGCCAGAAGGTCAAGAGTTGCAGCTCCCGTCTGTCTGTGAATGGCAGGAGGAGGAAGTGGGTGATGGAGCTGCTGTTGGACATGTGCTGCCTCTGGCCATGGGGAACTGAGCAAGGAGGAAAAGCAAGTGAGAATTTAGGGCAGAATTCTCTGAGCAAAGCCTATCTCAGTTCTCAAGGAAAACCCCAACTGTGTCTCCCCTTTCAGGAGATTCTTTAGCAGGTCCCTTCCCTGAGCTCTGTCTGGGGCTGTCTGAGGGTTTCCTGAGGAGCAGGGGCTCTGCTGGGGCTCTGCAGGAGTCCCTCCTGCCCCATAGCCAGAGGCAAACAGGAACACAGGGGGATCTCAGATCAAACCCAGTCGGGAGAGCCAAGAGCTCTGTAGCGTTGTCACTCCTGAGTCACTTGACAGCAGAGCAGAGCTGAGGGGGTTTGTTGTGTGTATTTTGTTGTGGTTGCCCCACCACACTGAGGAAGTGCTTTTCTAGGCACTGTCATTTCGGCTGCCCTGCCAGGGACAACTTGTGGGTGCTCAGAGGCAAAGGTCCTGTCCCTTAATGCAGAGGGAGGACAGTCTCTCTGTCCACCAGCAATGGTCTCATCTGCCCTTTGATGACAGCTCTTTCATCTGCACAATGGTTGTACCCAGAAGTTCCCCTGAGAAGAACCTGGATGCTGCTTGGAGCAAAGGAATCTAGTGTCCACCTGCAATCTCCAAACCCCTCACCCCATCCCATCGTACCTGCAGAGGATTCCAGATCTCCCCTCTCAGCAAAGGACACAGAGGGCTCAGCCACCCAGCACAATTCCCATGACACTGAGTTGTCTTCTCCATGGGCTCCTTGACAACATGGTGATGTGAGGAGAGAGCTGTGTCCTTGTGGAGGGCAGCTGCATCCCAGCAGGACTCTGCAGGGGAAGAAGCCAATGTCCTAATGATGGGGTGTCGCTGTTTATGCTGGGAGCGGAGAGATGCAGCAACATATAAATTCAGCAAGAGCAGGCAAAAGAAGCAACTTTATTAATTTACAACCCCATTTTTATACCCCAGCCCCATAGGGCGATTGGTCAGTAATCACACATCTCCTAGGGTGATTGGTTAAAGTCCTACAGCACCTATTTAAAAATATTTTTACAATGTACCATAAACAAAACTTATCGAAACACCATGTGCTAGTCTAGTTTACAAAACCGTCCTACTGTTTCTCATAACAC